>JAVTVY010011612.1:0-52894 GCA_036873755.1 Hanleya hanleyi
AATTAATTTAAGGGGAGGAAAACTTTTTTTTTTTTTCAAAGAAAGTACACTTACAATACCAGGGATAAATATTTCTTCCCACAAGCCAATCAATTGGTAGAGACACCCTTACATTATAATAGCTGGGGTTCAGAGCCGAGGGGTTTCGATAGCGCAGCTTCATGTTTTTTTTTTTGATGTGGCATATTTCATGATGTAACACTCGTCAAACGGGGATAACCCAGTTCAGCCTGGTGTTAGTATGAATAGTTGGGTGATTTTCGCTTCTTATCTGATTCATACTTGTCGCTAATGTGGTTTCATTCAATAAACAATCTTTGTACATATGATGATCGAGTTTTTCCATCACTGCATATCTATCTACTCAATTTCTTCTAATTATTCAGACGGCAAAATTTAACTTCAGGCATCTGCAGAGAGAAATTCTGCTAACATTTTGCAAATTTCACTAGCTGCTTTTCCTGTTCTTAAGATAAATAACATATCCATGCCACACGTTTTAGCATTTTTTTTCTGCTTCTAAGTCTGAAAATGGTGTCCGAAAAATTAGAAGAAACATAGTAGCTGTGATGAACAGGTACAATAAAAGCATACCTGAGATACAACACATATCCTGAATCATTATAGTCTTGGTATGTGCTTTAGAATAGGTTAACCGGAAGACTACTGTGAAGTCATGTGTTTCTGTCGGTATGTCGGCACCTCTTCCCACTTCGCTTATATGTGTTGTAATTTAACAGTTTTCTTTTTCACCATTTGATCACCAAAGATTATGCTGTATGTTGTTGGTACAAATTCTGCCCGTTTCATCTTTCAGTGATAAAGTTGCTTTCGAAGTGCTATACAGGAGGAGTTGCAAGCCTCATCATTGGAAAGTTCTTGATCTCACAGCACAAAGTATCGGTATCTGAATAGAGATTCCCCATGGTTTTCCCAAATATGGAGTTGCTCATGATCTTGAAAAAGTACGTTCATTTCTCTGTGTTATACAGTATAATCTCACACCCGATTCATTGGGGTGAATTCAACAGCTCCAAAGATTTGGTTACCTCCATTCCATGAATATCGGTACATGGTCGATGTGAACTAGATGTAGTTTCCTGTGATGACGAGCTGTCTTAGTATAATCTAGTCTGAATAGACCAGTAATGGCCAGTCTTCACGAACAGAGAAAGTCGGTTGAAGATAAGTACCAGCAAGCAAGTCGACTACATAAGTAGTACATGTTAATTGCATCAAGTCTTCATTGAAATAATGTGTAAAATCTGTTTCTGTCCATATATAGGATCTTGAAGAACTTGTTTTCTAAATCCTAATTTAAAAGATTGAGCACTGACTATTATGGAGATGACAAAATACAATCCCAACCAGTGTCAAATAGATCAATGGGCTACGCAAACACATCAGTGATCTGTTAAGAGAACTGGCAACTGTAAATTTGGCATCATGTAATTTGACATCAGGGAATCTAAAACATAAGGATCTTTATTTCGATCACCAATTGAGTCCATATTCAATCGGGAAATCATGCTCGGCTTCCATTTGAGATGACGATATTTGAAAAAAACCCATCTTGGTATATGAAGTACCGGTACATGATATGTTTTACTGACACCTTAAAACATATTTTGTCAATCTGGAGTTAAAATGGTAGTAAACTATAACCAGATAAGTCAGTTTAGATATGCAAAACTTTTTTATTCTACATAAATGTACAACATTGTAATGAAAATATTGTTAAGAACATTTTGCTTTGAACATCAATATTACACATAGGGTGATAGAGCTATGATGTAACTCTTGTATACAGTAAACAACTTGTTCTGTATGCACAGACGATCTATATTGTATTAGAATGTATTGAATCGAGTACAGAGTGGGAATCAAAGTACCGCAGATCATCATTATGCACGAAAATCGGATCAGAGCAGGTATTTGAATGCCGTGGAGCCATGCCGTTTATGAGCCGAGAGGGAAGCATACAATACATATATATCAGAAACCCTCAATATTTGTATATGCAAATTTATGTGATCAACAATTGTATTTGAGAGGTATATGTAATAAGAAACGCTATCTGAATGCCTTGACCTCATGTCGTAGGCATATGTGAATCGAGAATGGTAGCTTATTGTATTACAAATTGTAAATGTCAGGAAATGTGATCAAAAAGTTTATATGAACGTGTTGAACCCATGCCATAGGCCTGTATGAAGCCGAGAAGGTGGAGCCTATTATCATCACAAAAATCCCAAATGTATGCCAAAAAATGAATTTGAATGCCTTTAACGCATGTTGGATGAAGAACATGAGAAAGGTCGATGTAAAGTTGGGGTGATGCACTGATACAGATCACGAATATGTATCAAAACGGGACCAAAAGTACATGTTTAGTACCAGAAATATTTCCAAAAACGAATCCGATAATATAAAATTAGTTCACCTAAATCTAAAAAAAGATGGCTATCAATTTAGTTTTTGTGATTGGTAGGTGATCGATCATGGTGTGGTGAATTAGGGTGATTAAACTCCACATCCACCACTACCACTGAATCTACCACCATCACACCTACACATTCACCAGATCTGCCAAACCTGATGAGTCGGTTTGGGTGGCTTATAGTACCGACACTTTATGCTGAAAAATATATGGGGATGTAATCGAGAATTTGTGTTTAATGTCCTTGAATCTATGCTGGATATGGAAAACAAAGTGGGTTAAAAGTGATGTATTTCGTAGGCCTGTACGTCAAGGAAGGAGTGGGTGGTGGAGGGACACTGGATGTGGTTTGGCAAAGATACACCTGTGTAGTACCAAAAGTGTCCTAAAATTGACGATAAAAGAAAATTTGTTCACTCAAGTTATGCTAAAATAATTTACTATAAATTTACATTTTATGGTGACTTGTTGGTGGATCATGGCGTGGTGAATGAGGGTGATTAAACACGACAACATCCACCGTTACCACTGAATCCATCACCAAGTCACTGCTACAGTCATCAGATCTGCCAAACCACACTTCCAGCATCCACTAGTCTACCAACACTCACACTTCACTCACCCGTCACACGAGCAGGCTGTGTAATGATACAGTTTTATGTTTGCATGAATGACCTAAGGGCCTACATTCTATCAAAATTCGAAATTTTTTGTAGTTTTGGTTAGGTTTTTCTTAGGGTCTTCGTCGCCGTGTGACCAATAAGGTTAGGTGCGACGTTAAACTTCAACCAACCAACTAAAAAACTGGCTAATTTTCTCACAAGTAGAAAGAGAGGTTGGTTTGTTGGGAGAGGAGGTTGGTATAGGCTCGCGAGTAGAATGCTTTATAAGCTTCCAGCCATTGACGAGGATGAAATACTGCATGTTATTGGGACAGGCTTAGCTGAAGTATGTATAACTGTACAGAGGATGATGGAGTAAGTTGAATTAGTACTCACTAAACTCCCTATGCAATGTTTCTAATTTAGGTCTGCGTTTCGGTTGTTCATTTAGAAGACTCGCCATCAGTCTTATCAGTTTTCCACTGTTAGCGGGAGAATTGTCCCCACTGAAACAATCATTTAATTGATTTGTGGATGGCCTGGCTCCACGGAAAGGCAAGAGTTTGTTGCTAAAGAAGAAAAACAACAGTGAGCCGAGAGCCCAGAGGTCGGCCTTCTCGGCATCGTAGGGCCGTTTTTGAAAGACCTCTGGAGAACAACAGTTAGGATTGAGGTAATAATTCGATGCTGCTTTGTTCGTTTCCACGGCGTAAGAGAATCGACCTAACTTCACCTCCCAGCATTTACCACTAACGAATATGGCTCCAGGGTGGATATTGAGATGGGCCCATCCCAATTGGTGCATCCACTGCACTGCTGCCAAAATCTGTTTAAAGACAGATATTTGAGCAGTGAAATTGAAATGGTCTGGTCTAAATCTTATGAAGCCCAACAGGTCGCCATAAGGCATTTTGGGCATGACTAAATGAAGATTCTCTCCGGTAGCAAACAACTCCTTCAAGTGCAATAGATTTGGTTGGTTAGCTGAGCCCAATTCCGTTATCATTCTCATCTTTTTGAGGAACTGTGATCTTGCGCTGAGGCAGTCCATATAAACGTATGCCAGGGTGGATTTCTCGTCCTCGGGGGCGTTTTGCAGGTACGGACTGAAGGAGGCAATTATGGCGACTGAAATAAGAACAGGGAAAAAAGTCTTCCAGTTTTTGATCACCACAAATAAACAAACACATACATACTCGAATTGACGACATACCCAGGACCTTGACAGCAAACCCAACTTCCGAGGACCCTCGTTTACAGTTAGCGTATCACTCGATAAAATTCGGTACTGACTGAAACGGTTAAGTACATCTATGGCTTATGCTCTAGACCGAAAGCAACACACAATGCCAATGAGTGAGGCCGTGGGATAGCACAATTTTCTCTGGTATGTTTGACTTCCGAAGACCTACCAGAGAGATAATGTGGCGATTTCAGATCCCCGAACCACTTTTCCATAATAAACGAGGACCCAGGTGCAAGTTCTCAATCGTTCTGGAGGTCGTGTCTCGATTGGTGCTCATTCAAGTTCGTGACCTTGATTGTGTGACAAGGTGAGCACTCACGCCCTGAAGTCGTTTCAGGTTTTACTCGATTTCAGACTGGGCAATAATAGTTGAAAATTATTCAAGAGAATATTTGGGACACCTATCAAACCCATTCAATTTCCCCTAATAACGTCTAATTTCGTCAGTCCGTTTCAATTCACAGATCCGCGACATTTTAACCCAATCCCAGTGTCCAATATATAGCCAGGCCTATTGAGAACTAGCTATAGAACCTTTGCTGTGTAGGTAGGCGTGGCTGTGGTTCCCTATCTCAAGAACGAGGAATTATTAAGTGTTGAGAGTTGGCAGGCGGCGAGAAGGACCAATGTAGAGAAAAATGAGGTATAGTTTATTACTTTTCGCTGCCGTTTTATTTCGTGTGCAGTTCGGATATTAGACAATGTCATTCAAATTACAAGCGTCTAGTCCGTCATTCATAATCCAGCCGTCGTCCATTAGAGAATATCCGCGTCCATACTCCAAAGACCTATTCCATTTTCATATAACAGTATTAGCACCAAATTCAAAAAGACAATCATAGTATACATAAACATAGGCTTGTTTCCTGCAAGAGAGAAGCGGTCAACAGTTTTCAATGATGCCGGCAAGACATCATGATGTTCCAAAATATCAAATCTGTATCGATGATCAGTATTCTTAATCCATAATATTCGTTATAGAGTCGTCATTTAAAAAAAGATGTATCTCAGTCACGCTGTGATTAAGTTCAATGTGTGGGATGTATTGTGTACAGGAGGTACCTGGGCTGTAGTCGGTTAAACAGCCATTCGAGACTACAGCCATTCCTGGGCTAATTGAGAACCATCCAGACTTTGGTTTGGAATACAGTCAAGATCCATGTGTGATTGGAACAATTCGAACTACAGGACCGGCCTTAACCTAGACTCACTAAATTGCTTGAAACTGTTCCAACAAAGACTGTTCCAAACGGTTAGGAACTAAGACATACTTCGAACAGTTATATTACATACCTATGATGGAGACCATACAGATTCCCATGATTACATTTCCGCTTTCTGTTTCCATGGCGATGAGATAATCGTTCTCAACAGGGTGCATGATTGTCATAAACTTCCAGACCTCCTCGTATATCTTTGTTACGAAGTCGACCAGATCTACAGATGGAGTGACAGAAAAACAAAGACCAGTAACAAATATAGCTTTATCCCTAAAACATTACCATCATGGTCTAAATAAGCGTCTGTATCTGTAAATGTATACTATACTCATATTTCTCTGGCTATATCAAAATAACCTAATACAATGCGTTTTATATGAATTCTAATCCATCAAGTTTGGGTATCTATTCTTGATCTATAAGTACTCGACTGATAAGTGTAAATTTTCAACAAAAATATGTGGTATATTCTATTTCTTAACAGCAAGACGTAACAGATTTCGTTTGACCCGTGTAGAAAGTGAATAGAGACTGGCCAATCTTTCTGTAAATCAATGAATCATAAAAAATCGCTGCTTTAGAACCTTTGCTTTCGGGTCCGTATAGTCTGTTGCATATATTTATAGACTTAACTGATGAATTTAGAGCTCGAAAGATTGGTCGTATCATCAGCGCCATTGTAAATGATGGGAACCGTCTCATTAACTCATTTAGAAAAGACGGTATCAGTCGCCAAAGGGACGACTTGATTTTCCCAGGATTTAAATTGTCTCATAATATCTCAGTTCACTATATACCAAATCTGGAATACAACATTTATGTCATGTTTCCGGAATCGTCTATCATTCACGGTACAACCGAGGTCACTAATGGTGAACAGCAGACTTTTTGCTCATGACCCATCAACACTGGGTGATAACAATGAAAAAATATTTTTGAGACAAAAGAAGAAATTTTAACCACACAATTGCCTCATTTCAATAGAACAAGTGATTAGACACCATTGCTCTCCGTGGCGTGTTTCACCAATATGAATAATCATTTGGGCTGACAGTAGGCAGAATATGCCCCAATCTGTCTATGAATTTTACACCATTTGGGGCTAGCAACACACCAAGCAATCTCTCCAACAATTCCTAATACCGTTAATATTGAAGTCATTATTAAATACAATAACTGATCTTTTTCTGTAACGAGACATAGTTCAAAGAACAAAACATATAATGTTGTAGCTCACCTTCCATGTATGGATACTCTTGAATCGTCCATAATCCACAATCTTCTTGATAATCCAGCGGGTCGGCCTCCCAATGGACAGAGATTATTCTGTGGTGAACATCAGCAAACATTCCATTCCATTCCTCAGCTAATGTGGATCCCAAATCTTGGATGCTAGTGCAAACATCTGCTAATGTGTCTGCAACTTTGGCAGGAAATGAAATAATGTGGCCACTTATTTGGCACATACCATTATGGATGGCTGTGCGTTCTGGTGCGCTGAAAAGAACAATAAATCCATATTTGCATTCAGATATTGTGTTTTGCTTCCGTAAAGAAAGCGATGTGAAATGTAAATCAGTGACTAGCTACAGGCAGATAGGGGCGTATTTTAGATCTGATGTCAATCAGATTTCATTGCAGGGATTTTTACAGTGGAAGATACATATATTCTTTGCCCAACACATAGTACAACATTTATCCAGATGAGCCTGGATGAAAAAAGTAATAATAAGATTCGCGCTTCGACCAGGAACACAAGGCATTCCTTTTTGCTAACATGTTCAAGGATTCTTATTTCTTTCTCAATTTTCGTCTTGTGCACTCAAAATTGTATAAAGAAATTTAATAGTTTTCCCAAACAGTTTCTTGAGATTCCAACCGCATTTATGGAAAGCTATTGGCTGGAAAATTGTTCTTTGTTAATTGGTACTGTCTGAAGGTAGATAAGAACGTACCATTTCTCATCGCTGATCAGAAATAATAGAATACCGGTTGTTAGATATGTCAGTTTCACCGATAAAATAAGAAATTGTAGCATAGTTAGAAATACAATTTTCACACCACGAGGTTTTACCTGCTTGCGCCGAATGTGTACAGCCAGTATTCCCATCCTGTATTATCACTGGGACACAGTGTCTCATATGCGCTCTCGATGTAGGTAAATACCTGTCCTATCTGCCAAGGCTCGTATTGGGTCCAGGGTGGAAAACCACCCCGGAGACGACCCTGCAGATCCTGCCAAAAACTCTCTTCTGGCTTTCGGCTGTCAATACAGAACCAAACATGCAAATATTACATTTGTATCAAAACCTTTTGAGAGGAACTAAAATGTTAATTCAAATATCACCATTAATGAAACCAATTAAGGACTATTCTAGTGGCACATGAGAAGGGATCTGTAGGAATAATAAAGTGTATGTTAACCATATCTAGCCTGGGTGATTTGATGTGTGTCGTAACTACACTCGGATGTAAGGGGAAATAATTCCCTATCTTTGGTATTCAAAAGCTGATAAAATGCACGCATCTTGCAAAGGCTCATTACCGCCATGCTCGTGTAGCGGGCCATTTATTCAATAGTGTGTCAAACTAGTCATGTGGCTGATATGAAAGTTTTCATTTTTGTTGCACTCCTGTACAACATACAGGATTTGTTTTGTTCCTGCTTGAGGGCTGAAGAGATAATTTCAAAACATCAACCAAATTTTAAAATACTCGTTCTACCGCAAAATAAGTTGCATATCGGCAGGTTAGGCCTATATACATTGGTGAAACTACTTAAGTTGATAGTCTGATGTGCCTTGTGATAAACAATACTATTTTCGCGAATTATCTTATTTTCCTACAAAGTTTTGGTACCTTGCTATGCTTAGATATACCGGGTAGCTTGATGAAAATAGCACACAGCATAGTGAAACAAATACCAATAAGTTAAGACATATTGAGTCAAGTAGAAGATAAATGCATTTGTGTAACGCCTCTCCCATCTGAAATGGTCCCTAAAGTTCTGTGGAAAATGGGCACTCTCTTGGATGAATAACAATTCAACGGTAACAATTCTGAACGGTATCAGGTGGCCAGGAGTAACCCATGAGCAAGAGGAATGTTTTGTCAAAAGATGCAATCAAACTCTCCTACTGATATGATGAAGTCACAATGATGTCATATCGCTAAATATCCAGTATGTTATGGTACCGAACAATGATCCCCGTTTCTTTTGGCTCTGTCGCTCTTTTGTCTTATAAAATTAATAAGATAAATAAGATAGATAAATTAATATTCGATCTCATACTAATCTGACCAGAATCTGCTAAAATCTATCGATGTCAAGTGAAGTCGACTCGGATGAAATACTTCGCTTATAAGTAGACATCATAATGGAACTTCGGGTTCACCTTCGTACCAGCAGAATGGAGCGCGTCGATGGGTTATCATTATCAGGAAGTAGTTGTGGGGCTTCATATCATCATGGTTACATTGAAGCTTCATAACATCCTTGTAACATTGAAATGATGACCATGTGGAACCACTTGAGACATGATTTTTATTCCTTTTCTCTCAGATTCAAAGTGTTTATTGCCCCCATATACATCGACAATTCTAGAGAAGCAGTTTCTCCTTGTGGAAATCGACGCTCATAGGCGCTCCTTGAGGTTATCAGGTACAATTGCAAGGAGTGCAGCTGCAGCAGATGTACCTACACTGAAAAAAAATTTCCTTAATATGTTAAGGAATTTCGTAAGGAATATTCCCCGACTATTACACCAAAGGAATATTCCTTAACTTTTAAGGAATAGCTACGGTTAAGGAATCATTCCTTAACTTTTTGTTAAGGATTATTCCTTAAAAATATTAAGGAATATTCCTTTATATGTTGTGGAATCATTCCTTAAAAACAATTTAAGGATTTATTCCTTTAGAGAAACTTAAGGAATTATTCCTTAAAGAAAATTAAGGAAGCCAGTCTTTCTATGGGTAGCTATATTTCTTATCTTCTGTTATCCATTCTACTATGTTCAACACCACATTTCGTCTGTTCAAGGAGCGTGGGTTCTTCTAGCAGATATGCAACATTGCAGAATCATGACCTACGCTGAATAAATCAGTATTGTCGAAAAATATATGTAACCCAGGTTCAAGTTGTAGTTCAGACTTTACACTCTACTAGTCAAAGACAAGATGAAACCAAGTATTTCAATCATATAATATGGAATGTTTACTCAAAATAAATATGCTTTGGAATGCAATTACCAAATACTTCAGCATGCAATGGTCAATACCTTAGTATGCAATCACAAGTACTCTAGTATGTATCTTCAGTAGGCAATGACAAATACTCTAGTTTGTGTACTTCAGTATGCAATGCCCTGACTAGTCTCTAAAAAACACTAAATTCAAAGGATCGAATTAACTGTTACTGGAACGAAGTGTCATAACATATCCAACATTGTAACTGGAACGAACAGGGAAATGTCAGTCGCTACACACAATGATGTAACGGGAACACGGAACTGTCCGTCACAACATTCACGTTATAACTGGAACACAGATATGTCGATCACAACTCGGAATGATGTAACTGGAACATGAAAATGTTCGTCACAACTTGTCGCGATGTAACTGGAACACAGAAATGTCAGTCGCTACACACAATGATGTAACGGGAACACGGAACTGTCCGTCAAAACTGTCACATAACTGGAACACAGATATGTCGATAAGCGACTCGAAATGATGTAACTGGAACATGGAACTGTACGTCCCAACTTCTCGTGTTGTAATTGGAACACGGAAATGTCAAACGCTACACACAATGATGTAACGGGAACACGGAACTATCCGTCACAACTGTCACGTTATAACTGTCACACATATGTTGATAAGCGACTCGAAATGATCATATGTAACTGGAACATGGAACTGTACGTCCCAACTTCTCGTGTTGTAACTGGAACACGGAGATGTCAATCGCTACACACACTGATATAACGGGAACATGGAACTGTCCGTCACAACTGTCACGTTATAACTGGAACACAGATATGTCGGTAAGCGACTCGAAATGATGTAACTGGAACATGGAACTGTACGTCCCAACTTCTCGTGTTGTAACTGGAACACGGAAATGTCAATCGCTACACACAATGATGTAATGGGAACACGGTACTGTCCGTCACAACTGTCATGTTATAACTGGAACACAGAAATGTCAGTCACGAAACATCAGTCACACATAACTGGAATACATCGATATGTTGATCACGACTCGAAATGATGTCAGGGGTTTTTCTAGACAGTTTTTCATCGTGGTATTCCCGATGAAAACGAATTTGAATTGAGTTTTTGCGATTTTTTCAAAATTGAGTTTTGGGCTAGAAATTCAGTTTTCTGGTTTTTTGGGGGAAGTGCGCGCCGTAGGCGCGGAAAAAATTGAGTTTTTTTTCATAAAAGATTGAGTTTATGTAAGACCGGGCCGAACAAAAATGCCCCGATCACGGGAAAGTTATCAGAACCGAAAGTTCACAACACAAGGTTGTTGTTGTTGTTCGTGTCACCTTCGTCTCTATGCCAATAAATGTCCGTAGGAGAGCCACTCTTCATGTCATCTCTGCCACTTCCCGGTTTTTTCGTATGTTTGTTTAGCCACAGACACCACGTCTCGTCTGGGATATCCAGTGAAAATGAAACCCACTCAAGAAGCTTTCGCGGAGATTATTTTTCTTGACGTTGACTGCAGCGCCCCTTCAATGTCGTAATATCATACGATACGTTTGACGTTATTAAATCTTATGACAAGGGAGGCAATTCAGTGCCATTTTCTTCAGCTCAACACGTGGGACACGCTTGACAGTCGTAAGCGAGAAAATCTCAACAAGAACACAAACTACAAAAAATATATTTGTCATACTTTTCAACTTCTTTGATCTGATGGAATTTTGTTTGAACGCGTATAATACCTGCTTCACGTCGAAGTGAAGTGCCTCGCCCTGTGTTTTGTGGTGGAAAACAAGCAACATGCAACCTCTGCCCTGGCCTTGTTGTTGGGCGATTCCATGTCACGTAAGTTACATTTTCATTCCCGATGGGGATGTATTTGTAACATTTGACAAAATTAACAGCCATGACTACACCAATAACAAAACAAATCACTTAAATAAAAGTATTTCTTATAATTTGAATGGGTTTTTGATTAATTTCAGTGAAACTAATTAGCATCTGGGCTTAATTAAAAAAGTGTCACGTAAGTTACTCAGAGAATTAGGGTAGTTTTGGGTCATTTGACGTATGTTAAAAATTCTCTGATTTGGATGGAAGAATCTTAAAAGTTCTCACCTATAGCGATAGCTTGAACAATGAATTAGTAGACCTGAGTATAGTTGCCATCAGTCACTTTGCCATATTTCACCACAAGGGTTATAAAGATTGTTAACCAGTGTCACGTAAGTTACAAATGTGCGTCACGTAAGTTACATGGGATGGGTTTCTGGACTATTTATTCAGGAAATACTTGCAGAAATGTTTAGAAATTGAATAATACGATGTAAATATACAGGAAGAACAATTTCTGGTATACTTAACTGTTCATTATTTTCTAATTAATTACCAAACTCATTACCATATTTTCAGTGAAAACATTGGAATTATTTATGGGACTGGACCTTGTACTTATCTGCAAGGACAGTTTAGGATATCCTAATAGTATACTTTTAGCGGTAACAAAGTTAGAAATACTTAATAGTTGGATTTGCTTTTGACAAAAAAAATTATTCCTAGTTTACATGGTTTTGTATACGTAACTTACGTGACAATTTTTGTAACTTACGTGACATGTCACGTAAGTTACACAACTTCACTCGCCTAAATTTCTATTCAACTATTTGTTTTTTACCAAGTTAAGAGGTGGATGTTCCTAGTGGACATAAGGTAGTTTCATTGAGGGAAGAGTTTTTTTTATATCTATTGCCTATATTATCTCTTGACAAAATGTCCCATGAAAATTTGTCACGTAAGTTACATTGCGATAATCGGATTGAATATTGAGTGAAAATGACATAGTCTTGCCAACTTCACAAATTTGGCAAGTTTGCATGTTAGAATACATGGTTATTAGTTACTAACATCAGATATAACCAAACTGAGATGAATACTTCAGATTTTACATCTTAATTTGAGGCCTACTAGAAAATCACATTTTATGGCTGTCCGAGTTTGCTAGGTATTTTAATGGTATTTTTTTCTAGAATGTGGACCAGTCAATGACAAAAACTTCATTTTATCTTAGTTCAGGCACTGGTTGATACAAAAAATCAACAGATGTTCCAATCCTAGCGGTTTGAAATTTGAGCAACTTTCACTCTCTGTCATGGAATCGCCCTGTTACGGTAAATTGAGAAGTTTTCGTTTAAGACTCCAAAACTAACGAATAAATTATTGTAATACACGAATGCTTGAGAGCAACTTCTGTTAAAATCGTTCATCATGCTTTTATTTCTGCCGCGAAATTAACGCATTATTGCTCCTGTGACAGTCACCTGTTGTTCTGCCATAATGAAGGCAAATAATCAGTTTGGAAGTTAGTACTGACAAATAAACACAACGGCATATTGGAAGGTGCGAATAAATGTTATAAATTCAATGCACTTACAATGGAAAATAAACTCTTGGTTCTGTGATGTGTCAGTTCAATTCATGTTACAAAATTCGCAGGGCTAAAATCAAAAGGGGGGGGCTGAGGGGAGATCATGAGATGTATGTGATCGCAGTGCTCCATCACCATTCAACGGAGGTCGTTCAATGAAAACAATGACCTTGGCTTAGGGGTAAAATAATAAAGAATAAAAATAAAACAAGAGCAAGTTGTATCATTTTTTCGATGAAAAAGGCAAAAAAATTGAGTTATCATTTTTTTGATGAAAAAGGCAAAAAAATTGAGTTTCATCAATTTTTAGATGAAAAAGTAGAAAAATTGAGTTTAGTGACATTAATATGCGCGCCAACGGCGCGCAAAAAAATTGAGTTTTACAATATTTGAAATTGAGTAGATGAAAAAATTTTTGTCTAAAAAAAACCCTGGATGTATGGCAAGCCGTTTTGGTATTTATTCATTTATTTTTTATATCAAAAAAAAGAATTTTTGATATCCAAAATAGTATTTTGGATATCAAAAATACTATTTTGGATATCAAAAATTCTTTTTTTGATATCAAAAATACTATTTTTGATATCAAAAAAAGAATTTTTGATATCAAAAATAAACCGTTTATTTTTGATATCAAAAAAAGAATTTTTGATATCCAAAATAGTATTTTTGATATCAAAAATAAACCGTTTATTTTTGATATCAAAAATAGAGGACCACTTACACCAAACAGGGCCGTAGCCAGGATTTACTGAGGGGTGGTTCGCCTTCACTCCAAAAGGGCACATCATGGGGTTCGCTGTATGGGAAAAGGGGTAAATAGGGGGTTCGCTTCAGTGTTTGAAAAGGGCATTTATATGAGAAAAGTATATAATATTTCCAAAGGGGGGGGGGGGTTCGCCCGAACCCAGAAACCCCCCCTTGGCTACGGGCCTGCCAAAACGGAAATAATGCGCTCTCCCTTACCAAGATTTATCTCCCATCTTTGGCTTCATCTCAAAAAGTGCTACCATACAAAATAACTCATAAAAATCATAATGCAAATTACACAAATTCTGTCGTTGGTTGTTCATATATTCAAGCATCTTCATTAGTCCAGGTAAATCCTAAATCCTCGCAGAGGGTTTACCTGGACATTTTTGGTGATTCGAATGAGTTCTTGATTCGATTCCTCCATTGTACAATCCCGTACATTTCATCCCCTGCGCTTGTTTTGAATTGGCATGTCGGTATCCCAAGCCTGCGGGTTTTGCTGGACTTCCGATGTTGATTTCATCCCAACATCAAAGCATTTTGGTCCGCGATGAAATCCAAACCTGTCACCTCTCATACCTCGCAGTGGATTGGCATAATCAGTTAGCTTAGCGCGTTCACTGATTGGATTGATTTAGGGGAAACCTCCTGACCTATTTATGTCCAGAACTAGTATGGGTAACTAACCAAGCCAGTGTATCGATTCTAATAGATCGATCGATACACTGGCTCGCGAGGATGATATTCAAGAGCTATCATTCAATCGAAATTTTCCCCTTGTTTATTGATTGATACAATTTCACTCCTCAGTCCCGACACCCGTCGTTTGGCGCCAAACGACACCCGTCGTTTGGCGCCAAAAAAAAAATGGAGAATGGCTGATTCGGGTAACCCAACTCAGGCTAACGCTGTTGTTAGAAATGTTGTACAAAATGCATTGTCAGCTGTACAGGAGGCGAGAGAATCAACAATTATCCGATTAAATACCAAAACGGCGCACATTTATTTTTGATATCAAAAATTCTTTTTTTGATATCAAGAATAAAGGAATAAATACCAAAACGGCTTGCCATATGGCAAGCCGTTTTGGTATTTATTCATTTATTTTTGATATCAAAAAAAGAATTTTTGATATCCAAAATAGTATTTTTGATATCAAAAATAAACTTTTATTTTTGATATCAAAAAAAGAATTTTTGATATCAAAAATAAAGGAATAAATACCAAAACGGCTTGCCATATGGATGTAACTGGAACATGGAACTTTCAGTCGCTACACACAATGATGTAACGGGAACACAGAACTGTCCGTCACTACACATAATGATGTAACGGGAACACGGAACTGTCCGTTACAACTGTAACGTTATAACTGGAACACAGATATGTCGATAAGCGACTCGAAATGATGTAACTGGAACATGAAACTGTACGTCCCAACTTCTCGTATTGTAACTGGAACACGGAAATGTCAGTCGCTACACATAATGATGTAACGGGAACATGGAACTGTCCGTCACAACTGTCACGTTTAACTGGAACACAGATATGTCGATAAGCGACTCGAAATGATATAACTGGAACATGGAACTGTACGTCCCAACTTCTCGTGTTGTAACTGGAACACGGAAATGTCAATCGCTACACATCAGTCACACTTGTTACGTGATAACACAGAACTGTCAGTTACATCTCATGGTATAACTGGACCGACGACACCTCAAAGTTGCACTCATAGCCCAATCTCAAGGGGTACCTAAAGAGCCAAAACCATACATGTCTTTACCAACAGTGGATATCAATTTCAGTATCACAATACCTTACCAATTACTGAATCTAATTTCAGTATGATTTAATGCTTCTCTGCATAGAAATAAATTCATATAAACAACCCTCAATAATGTTTATGCTTTCATACAAAAACAACAAAAATCTACTTCAAATCTGAGCACTGAATAGCTCTTACATACACAAAATCTACACGAGGATAACTGTGAATTTTATGAATGACTAGAACAACATTTATGACAAATAGTTATAGGACTACTTATACACTTGTCCGTTATTTACATCTCATAATTCATAGATCAGAAGAAACCCGTGAATCAGGACAGTAGGGTGGAAATGTGCGTACATATTTGCGGACCATGTTACACATATCTTTCCAGTAAAAATGTGCAATAACTCACCTAAAGAGCTATCAACTTATTCACCAACAATGAGTCCATATAATCAGCCGTTCACACTGTCATATTCTCAGAGAAAGTTAATGATTTTGTGGGTTTGTTGCCACAAATTTCCCAAATTTCCCGCTGCACAAATGCGAGCTTCTCTCGCTGATTTCTCGCCTCCCACACAGAAGAGCCATTGCATATGCTAATGAGGTCACAGGGTGTAGTTTAAGACCAGGCTACATTTATATAACTCAACAGCCATTATATGATTATATGTTCACACCGTAAATAATCTATACGTGCAGATTGTCATAACCAACAGATGCCGTACGACTAATAACTGAACTTCAGAAGATAGAAAAATAAATACATTGCCAAACCTCACCTTGCAAGCTGATCGACTCTTTTGAAACCAGCGTCGGGTCAGTTACCCGGATGATGTGACGTATTTTTAAGGAATATTCCTTAACTTTTAAAGGAATCTTTAAGGAATATTCCTTAAAGGCCTTTGAAATGTACTATTCCTTAGAGCAATAAGGAATTATTCCTTTGAAAGTTAAGGAATATTCCTTTATTATTTGGAGAATATTCCTTAAAAATGGGTTTACGGAATTCATTCCTTAGCTTTTTTAAGGAATGATTTTTTCAGTGTAGGTATGTAAGAAATATGGCCTGGAATGTTCGAGTATATGTGGAGAACGCAAACTGTGCAAACTCATCAAACCCAGACCTTGAAAATGACAGTGACGAACACTGATATTGAGATTGGTAGTAGGGACGGACGGACGGCAAAACAGGGGCATGGAACTCCCAATATTTTCAGCGGAAAAAAGCCCTTGCACGACACAAAACAGAACAAAAGCAAGGGGGAAAAACGCACAGTGAAGCGAAAGAAACCTACGTCTGTATTCCCAACTCTGCTGCTTAGCAAAATTTTGCAACATACGTGAATCACAATACGACGAAAAGGAGAGAAAAAATCTGTGTTGGCGACATTGTCAAAGCTTAATGAACCTTTCGATTAAAATGATATATATGTAAAATTTACATTATCTATAATTCTGAATATCATCATTTGCTTGACGGCGAATATTTAAGGAAAGCTATTAGGGGCAGTTTTTGCACCCCCATGACAATTTGTCGTCTGTATTAATAAATATACATGATAACCATAATAAACTATATATTTTATGAAAGCATACATCGTAGGGATTCCAACTATATGATTTGTATAATTGACGCTGCTTCTGTGTAGAAAATATTCCAATTTAAAGAAATTAAAATGAAAACAATAGCGTCCATTTTTCAATTGAAATTTCATGAAAACTGTTGGTCTTGTTTCAACTTTGGTGGTATACCTTGGTAGGAGACAATTCCAACTAGTAAACCTTATCTCATTTTTGTTTATTTTTGCCTGGTTTTGTTTTTATAGCTATTTTACTTAAATAAATTGGAAAAAATGTACTTTTTTATGGTCGTTTGTCTTAAAAGTTGAATAATTAAAAAACTAATCATAACTTTCAAAAAGTGAGAAAAATCACCTTATAAGTAACAAGCATGCCAAATTTCAAAAGCGTAGCATGGATACTTTTCGAGAAACAAACGTTTAAATCTCGGATTTTGTACAAAATGAAAGGCTAGAAATCTGGCAAAATGTGTCCAGCTATACATCTGATGAATTAATCCCTATTTTTTGCTTGAATTCTATTGTCAAATACATTTTTAATCTGTCTAATGGGACCTACTCGAATTCCTGTTTATTCTGGATAACTATTACACTAAGTTTTTTTCATCAAGTCGGTTTAAAGTCCAATTTAAACTTTAAAACCCTGCTAAAACTTGTTCACACCTGTGTAGATTACTTCACGGCGGGTGTCTGAATGAAGTGTCACTGTCATAATTAGAAACAAAAATAAGGATGTTTGCATGGTTTTGATCAGATGGGGGTACATTAATGTAAATAAGTAGGACTAATATAATTAGCTTACCACAATACTGCGGAAATGAGTTTTGGAAAGGGGAATTTAACAGACAAAAATAATAGTAGCCAAGCTCAAGCTAAGGCAATCTGGTTATAGTCCGGCAGATATGTGAAATGATTGTGCACTTTTTGATAAAAGCAAGAAATTTGGCAGGATGATAGATAAACACATATAATTCATTTTTAAAGGGGGAGTCCGGCTTGTAAATCCGTATTTTGGCCGCCATCTTGGATTTCAAAATGGCCGCCATCAAATACCACAAAGTCGCATTTCTACACTTCTGAGACACATAGGAGGCCAATTTAAACGATAATACCCATATTTGCACACTCAAGGAAGCAGATCAACACAGTTTTGTTGCATCAGAACTGATGGAATTCGAGATGGCGGTCGTTTTCTTTTCAAAATGGCTGCCAAGAATCGCTTATTTTCATTGTTATGTAACTTACGTGAACAGATGCACAAACTTCTACTTCTGAGTGGCCTAAAATGTTTTTCATGTCTTTGGACACTGCATGGTCACTTGTGGACAAGTGGCACGTGTGGTTAAGTTTCCACATGAACAGCTGCAATAAAAGCGCGGTTGAGATACTACGGCTACATCCTAGAATCCTCCGTATTCTAAAGTCTGAAAATGAGGTACCAAGAGAAGTTATTCTATAGACTGATATGGTTGCTTTTCAGTCGCCAAACGTCAACTTTACCCACCTTTTACATATCTCTCCAACTCATTCACATAGCTGATATCTGGAATAGGTCACATCTTGGGTATTTACCTAATACTCTACATTTGATTGACCTGACATGTGGCATCGTGTATTTCCATCGGTGATGTCTGCAATATCTGAAGTTAGTGACGCTGGAAACTAGTCTCCGTGACAGAGTACTGAGCAGAATTCGAATAAATTAAGCTTGTTGCATGTATAGTTTCCCCAATATAGATATTCTGTTCGAAATAGAATATGATAAATTCTGAGGAGTCAAAATGACTGCCATTCAATTTTCGTGATAGTTTCCCATTCCTACTCACTTGGAGAAGCCCCTCTTGAACAACGGAGAGAACGCTAACCCCATCTGTGGCGAGTATGTGCGACGGATATGTCAGCATGACTCCCTTCTTTGTGAGAATTCACTCAAGACTCTCATACTTTACTGGATGATTTTTCTACAAACACCCAGTCTCATTCCATCCATCGCGAAGAAACATCAAGCTTGTTGACAAGTTGTTGATAAACCTAGCATCTAGTCAGTCACTCAATATTCATCCCTCAATAATAGAATTTCTGCGCCCATAATTCATATAATAGCATTAATAGCACCAAAATAAAAACAATCATACAATTCAATCGCAAAGAGAAAATGGATTCTTCAGCGAGGTCAGTTGGGCTCAATCTCAGTAAACTCAGATATAATACCACGGAATACTATATCTGAATTCAGCCCTATATAAATCCATGCGAATCTGAAACTAGATTTGTTAGCCAATCACGTGGCTAGCTTGCTGAAATCACGCCCACAGTAATTACACACGGTAGCACGTGGACTGATTTATAAACATTATTGGGAAACAGTATTCAAATATGGCATCGTTTCCAGACGGTCTACATGGTAAAAAGTGCAGATCAAAGAGCTGACTCCCGCCGAAAAGTCTGGCTTTGTTGGGGGGAAGACAATATCAAAAGATTTGGCCGCGCGAAGATGTTAATCTCCGTGAAGTAAACGTCAATCAATGTGAGAGAGAAAAGTCAGAAATTGTCGTGATTGGCTTATTATGCGATCTCGCAGAATATCGGCGAACATTTCACACGAGGTTTTCATAGCGTTACGTCTAGATGGTATTCCTCTGATTTACCATCTTGGTTTACCTAGATTGAGTTGGGCTTGGACTCCGACACTTCGCGGCAGCTTGGCCTTCTCGAGTCCGCTTGGTTCATACATAAAATTTCTCTAGATATGTTTCTTTGTGAACATTAGAAATTGATTATGACACAGGTTCCGATTTCATTAACTATTTTGGCAACATAAGCGTTCTTGGTCTTCTTGCTTTCCGGCAAATCCTTACTCTCTTCGAGAAAAGGTTTCCAATATTTCTCGAAGAATTCAAAAAGCAAATCATTTTAATATGGAATACTACTTGATTTCCCCTTTTCATCTTCTCCGTATGCTTATGGTTGATCCTGGATGTACATGTATACTAGCCAGTTATCGTTGTTATGCAGGAATCTATAGCTGTTCAGGAGCTGTCCGGTTCAACACGAGTTTCCAACCAGGATCAGGTTGTAAGGACAAAGCTTTGGAAATTAGAGATGTGGTTTTGATAGATGTGTGTGCTCCAGAATGAGCAAGCGATGAATAGGTCAGAAAATATCTGTTTGGAGAAGTTGCAAGTATTCGTCTCGGTTTGGAATTGATGCAGTAGTGATTTTATTACGAATGTACTGGTATTGATGTCTAGCTTCAACACATATATTTCCACCAACAAGGATGAAATAAAAACTACGAGACACACTGCAAAAGTATCACTTTTGCTCAGAGCAAACAAAGCAGTGCGAATTTTGTCAACTTTGTCAAAACGTATATAATGAGTCTCTGCGCATTCACAGTGAGAGGCAACATTTTACAATTCATTAGTCAACTAAAGATGTAAAGAGGCAGAGGCACTAAGATTACTGGAAAACAATGAGCCTTATGCAACCTATCATCAGCGAAGTCATTTGTTTTTCGCAAACATCTGGGTGGGTTGGCATGGCCGGTCCTAAAATTATGTGAGCCTTCTTGACCAGCGCCTAGCTACCCAACGCTAAAGGGCAGCATGACTTCCTGTAAGGGGAACATGACTTCCTGTAAGGGCAGCAGGACTTCCTCTAAGGCCAACGGCACCATCATCACTTTTTCATTTGTGTTCTATCGCCATTACTGGAAACTAGCATTGTGATTCGAGGATGACAAAATGCTCATTGACAAGCTAGTCAAATATGTAGTTATGCCTGTATTTGGTATATTGGAGTGCAATATTCATAGATTCAGTTTGTCGTTGAAATCCCATACCCGAATCAGCAATACAAATGATGCAAAAACCAGAACTAGTAGTTCAACCTGCAGTTTTGTATACCAGTACTGGAACTTTGGATCTCAATCACACTTTTGGCGACTCGGTTGGCAGGGTAGGCAACCCGCGAACCAGCCTCATCCCCATTCAATGCTTCAAACTGTGACACTTTGTCCACAACATTATGAATAACCATCTCTATCATACAACTGAGTTCGATCATTAGAGAAATTGTGGTCAACAAATATAACATGGGTTACTGATATGAGCTTATTCCATTTCCGGAGTAACTGATAAATATGAATCTGGTAATGGAACTCCTTCAACGATGGAGCAATGATAGCACAGTCAACTGACATGCATGGCAAAACCAGTTCATCGCGGTTGAACTTTCCAAAAATTTGCGATTGAAACTCTCTGACTAGTGGCATATCCTATTAAGAAAATTCTGAACATGCTTGCATAATACTATAGGTTTGCAAGATATCACGGAAAGGCTTAACCATTGGACATGGCGGGATCTCAAAAACTCCATCATAGTAATCTGATCTTGAAAGGCAAGGTTAAGGAAAAGAGCTTAACCCAGACATATTGTGGTAAGTTTCAGCCGTTTAGCTCCAAGTGTAGGGAGAATATTTCGAGGACATCGCCTACCAAGACCAGACACGGCTGGACCCAATATCACCAGGGAAGAATCAACTGTTACTGATTATGCCACATCCACTGGCTATATCTTGGAGAAGACTGAAGGGATTATCAGATTTAGTTTTTTGTTAGTATTTCAGTATCCATGTGTATGATAATGGTGGTCGTCTCCGACTAGGCAAGTCCCTTAGTTTCCTCGGCCAAAGCAATGTGTAAACCAGGCTTGTATCAGATATCCATTTTAGGCTTCAACGTTCGCTGATGGCGAAAAGCTTGATATCCAAGATGGTGTACTAACAGACCCGCCGTTCAGGCCTGTACCATTTGGACTTGGTTTCTTCTCCGTTCTTCAGGAGAAGCTTCTCTTAGTAAGTTTGAATAGGGAACTTATACCAAAGCTGAATGACAGCCAGTTTGGTGTCCATTTTCAGAAGCCAGCGCATTCTATCAGTAGTAGCTGATGGGGCTGCATGATAAACTGTAGATGCAGCGAGGTTAACCCACATTGTGCTGAAATTGCTCTCTAAAATATGACTAATTTTATTTATTGCAGGTATCTACTACATGAATGAGTGTTCACTGATGCCAAAAATCATTTTAAGTCACCCAAAAGTAGATTTTGGTCTATCGATTCACCTACGTCACATAACCATCGAAATAAGTGATTCTCGGCAACCATTTTGAAAAAAATGGCCGCCATCTTAAAATCCATCCGTTCTGGTGCAGCAAAAGTGTGGTGATCAACTTCCTTGGGTACGCAAATGTGGGGATAGCCGTTTAAATTAACCTTCTATGTGTCTTAGAAGTGCCGATTTGCGAATTTGATGGTTTCTAATGGCGGCCATTTTGAAATCCAAGATGGCGGCCAACTACGGATTTTCAAGCCGGACTCCCCCTCTAAAAATGAATAATATGTGTTTCTCTATCACTATGCAAAGTTTCATGCTTTTATCACAAAGTGCACAATCGACCCATTTTTTGTTACATATCTGCCGGACTATTAATTGTTCCAGTGCCTCGGAAACTAATTTTTTAATCCTAATATTGAAGCACTTCTATTTGTATGATTGTAGGTGAATGCACCAGTCCATTTGTCATGCGACCATGAACTGTAGGTTGGATCACTTCACATTGAAGCTTCATAACAGCTGCAATGTTATAATGAGGCAACATATGATTATATATCAGATATGTCGACAGTCCATTGTAGCTACCATTTGTCTTGGCAACAGTCCATTTGGCGAATCATTGGATCAGACGATGTGCTCTCTGTGCATCATTCACAAGTGCATGTTGACCTACCATGGACTGTCGATCGGTCCGATGATGATACAATGGACTGTCGTAATATCAGACAGACAGAGAATAAACTATTAATGGTTCATATTCCTCTTAAACACACACAAGTGGAAGGAATCGAGAGATGAATGAGTCAGTGATACATGAGGCAGGTAGTAAGTTCCCACTTGTTCATTTTGTGCTCGTTTCCTCACAATATAATTCGATGCTAATACCTACAATGGACTGTCTACCAACACCTAAAAACACCTCTCGCCGCAAAAATGTTTAAATTTTTTGTTAACTTGAAATAGTAATAACCCTACATTTGGTGACAATATAGTACGATATCTCTCCTTCAAAAAATGACCGGACACCAGTAACCATACCTTTCATCGATATGCTGAAAATCGTTCATTTTCGGTTATGGTCACTGTCGTCTGGTCAGACACACGCCCACGATTGATAACGAAAGCACCGAAAAACCTACCATTGACTGTGATTTGACACGTGATCGGCGGTTTTCACCTATAATCATACTTGTCGATTCAGTAGGGTGTTTATTGTGTGTTATTTTCAATTGTGTTCCATTGTATGATTTTCTTCGATGTGGCAAAATGAATGATTTCTAATCACCGTTCTATCTTCGAAACAACAAAATTGAGAGCTGACACTCCGTGACTTTGTAGTTTATCATATTGGGGTCATTTTTAGCCTATTTGCCTAACCCCCGAGCAGAGGATCATGGGTAAATTCAAAATGGCGGCAACGGAGGTACCAGAAAAGTGATGTTTTCGTCATTTTTCTTCAAAATTTTTGCCAGGCAGGTCCCAGAAAAACCCAGGCCAGATAGGGTTAAGGGCACTTTTGGAAATCATCCTCAATATGATTGCCTATCCCCATTATCATATAGGTTTTGATAACTAAATTTCAGCACTGTTTAGTGAGCGTTAACAGGTATTTAAGCTTATACAAATAGTGAAAATTATGACTACATTGTTGCTAAAGCATTAGGATATTACACATAGTTATTGAATGAATAGAAGGTATCATGGCTATTAAAAAAGTGATACAATAAAATGAAGATTTCTATGCGATGGCCGGATGAAGCATCATATATATTTTGTCTTTACCAGATAGACTAATGTATTCTAGTTTTCGTCGACATTTCGGAATAATTCTTTCGTACAATATTGAAATTTCACATCGGTCGTTTATAAACACAATTATAGTATTATATTTTAAGGTTTCAAGACAATCCTTGTGATAGTTCTCAATGAATAACAAAAGAAAAAATTGGATGGGGCGGTTTTAGTTATATTTTTTTTATATATCGTGGCGTCTAGCATGTTGAACATTGGTGGACCAACGCCAAAAATAGCATGGTAGGAGTTGGTGATTTCTGTCAATTCTCAACAGATTTTCACGAAATTCTGGAATAAAATTGCACTAACTGAGTTTATATACTGTATGAAATTTCAGTGGTGTGTCTGAAATAACAACGTAAACGTCTAGAATAGATTATCGATAAAGACATTAGGTTCCGAGTTGCTTCGTACCCAGGCAAGCTTTCAACGTTCGTTTCAGCATGGAGATAAAAAGAGAGCTCCATAGTTTCAGTAACATTCAGTACCGTTCAGTTTCTAGGTAACCTGTTGTACGGAACGTTAAGCTTGGTATTATGGGGTGCTGACTGAACAGTAAAGCGGGCAGTTACCATTTAGCAGAACAGGACAGGTTCTTCACAGTGACTGATCAGTAAATGATTGGTAGTCAATCAGTACAAAATTCATGCGATCCAACGAATGACAGATCAGTACCGGTACACAGTTATCTACCAGTTGTTCATTGACCAGTTGGAAATTAAACGATACTGCCAGGGGACCTTTCCTACCAGTATTGTTAACTCCCCCATTATTCAGTAAACAACCAGTTACTGAATGAGTACTGGTGGGTAGCGGATTGCCTGTGTAAAGGTGTGAACTGTTGTACGGTCGACCTTTCAGAATATATCAGGTCCTCGGGTGGGACGATGCTTGATTTATATGATGGAGGGTGGGTCTCTCTGGCTTACCGTAGTTTATGGGTGTGCTGGTGTGAGTGTGTGCATGCTGGAGGGGTGGGAGGTGGTGGGGGGGGGGGGGTACATGCAATTATACAATGACAATGATGTATGCTTTCAAAATAGACGAGACTGTGAGGAGGGATACCCTTCTGATACATACTACTGAAATCAGAGGTAAAAACTTGGTAGAACGACTTACCTGTGGAACGTTGTGTTTAGAATAAGAGGTACAAACAGCAGTATGATCAACAACTTTCGACAACTCCGCCTCAAAGTCATAACTGCATGATTGCAGGAATGAGATGAGGAAGAACGGTTATCAGCAGCTTGAGTAGATCTGAGTGTGGCAGAAGACAGCAACGCCAACAATAGCGTAGCGTTGTTATAGAACGACACGTGACCACTAACGCGAAGGGTGATTGGTTGACGCGACGTCGTGGAATAGGCTAGCTGTCATGCACCCCACGCTGCGGTACAGGCGGCAAAGCTTCGCAAGCTTTTGTGAACGTGGAGAGATTCGTCCACATCCAGTGCATTGAAAGTCTATTAAATTCTCCGAAATACTCAAACATAGTGAACCCTCATTATAACGACCTTCGTTAAAACAGAAACTTCATTATACCGACTAAGTTTAAAGAAACAAATGTACCAAAATAAATTTATTCTCTAGACAAATTCATTATAACGACAAATTTAAGTGGGAAAAAGGTGGTCGATGTAAAGATAGTTTATTGTACGTGACCTCTTAAACAGGCTTGAATATAATCCTACTTTAATTATTGATAGGCCTACATATAAATATTCTCTTTTAATAACACATCTTTTTGGTGGCCCAAGGGTATGAAAATAGACGTTTTGGAGCTAGGGGAGCCACTAATGGTCCGATTGGGTCGTATGAGGTATCATCGTCTAGCATTCGTGAAGGGGCATCTGATGGACTGGGTGCGGGGTTGAAATATCGGCATTCTGCGCATGCGCGGTGGCCAAAGGGTATGGAAATAGACGTTTTGGAGCTAGGGGAGCCACTAATGGTCCAATGGGGTCGAGTGAGGTATCAAAGTGAAGCGTTCGTGAAGGGACAGCTGATGGGCTGGGTGCGGGGTTGAAATATCGGCATTCTGCGCATGCGCGGTGGCCAAAGGGTATGAAAATAGACGTTTTGGGATCTAGGGGAGCCCATAATGGTCCAATGGGGTCATATGAGGTAACCATGTGAAGCATTCGTGAAGGGGCATTTGACTGGACTAGCGTCTCGGGCGTTGTGACCATTCTGAACATGCGCAGACAGGGAATTGTGGGAAAAGGGTATGGAAATAGACGTTTTTGCGGTTAAGGTCAGCCCCTAATGGGCCGATGGAGTCGAGTGAGGTATCCATGCGAAGCCTATGTGAAGGGGCATCCCGTCATGGATGGGTGCATGTAAAATTTTTCCTGAAAAAAAAACGGAACACGGACTTTATCGAAAAATCCGGGAAAATGGCTATATGGGGTATGGGGGGATATAGGTCGCCGGGCTTAACGGGGCTTGCCTATCAATAGAGTTATCTCCCCCTAGTTCCAGGGTGGGTGTATGTAAAAATTTTCCTGAAAAAATACGGAACACGGACTTTATCCTAAATTACGGGAAAATGCCTATATGGGCTATGGGGGGTATAGGACCATCCTGGGAAACCTACTTCTCGACATTTGCGGTATGGTTGTTTGGATTTGTTTTCTTAGTCTCGTCAAGACAAAGATGATAGGAAGTGTCCCGGAGCGAATCGGTGAAATTTTTGAAAAAAGTCACCGAGACCCATATCTACCATATAGTCTCATACTGGGGTATAGGACCAATGTTTGTCCCACTGGGAAACCCACTTCTATACATTTGCGGTATGGTTGTTTGGATTTGTTTTCTTAGTCTCGTCATTTAGAACATGATAGGAAGTGTCGCGGAGCGAATCGGTGAAATTTTTGAAAAAAGTCACCGAGACCCATATAGACCCATATAGTCCCATACTGGGGTATAGGATCAATGTTTGTCCCACTGGGAAACCCACTTCTAAACATTTGCGGTATGGTTGTTTGGATTTGTTTTCTTAGTCTCGTCATTTAGAACATGATAGGAAGTGTCGCGGCACGAATCGGTGAAATTTTTTTAAAAAGTCACCGAGACCCAAATAGGCCCATACTGGGGTATAGATCCAATGTTTGTCCCACTGGGAAACCCGCTTCTAAACATTTGCGGTGTGGTTGTTTAGATTTGTTTTCTTAGTCTCGTCATTTAGAACATGATAGGAAGTGTCGCGGAGCGAATCGGTGAAATTTGTGAAAAAGTACCATATAGCCCATATAGTCCCATACTAGGGGTATAGGACCAATGTTTGTCCCACTGGGAAACATACATTTGCGGTATGGTTGTTCGGATTTGTTTTCTTAGTCTCGTCATTTAGAACATGTTAGGAAGTGTCGCGGAGCGAATCAGTGAAATTTTTGAAAAACGTCACCGAGGTCTGTATATAGTCCTATAGCCTAGGCTGGCTATATGGGCGGAGGGGTCCAATGTTGAACCTAATGGGAAACTTACTTCTATACATTTGCGGTAGGGTTCTTTGGATTTATTTCCTTAGTCTCGTCATTTAGAACATGATAGAAAGTGTCCCGGCACGAAACGGTGAAATTTTTGGAAAAGTACCTTTTCTCGATGTGCGTCGTCGCTGGGTCGGTCGTCGACAGGTGCGGGGTTTCGGTGGGGCAGGTCTTTTATTCCCTACGGTGCGTTGTGCTTTGGCGACCAAGACGCGTCCCGCTTCTTTGGCCCGCCGTTTCAAGGATTCTTTGGGTGCCGTACCCCACAAGACATCACCTGACACTTGCAGTCCACTGCGCACCGCTTGTTTGCCGATTGCTTTCACCCCACGCGTCACCAAGGGCAGGAACGTTTTGACGATGCTGCCGAGTATGTTCCCCAGTCCATGTCCTTGTTGCATGCGTGCACCGCTAAAGACCGGAAAGCCACCCCCGGCCTGTTGGGCATAATAGTCCATATAGCTGCGTGCATCGCACTCGTAAGGTACTTTCATTATGCAAAATGGGGAGCACGTGCTTGTCGAAAATGAAGTGTCAGCACCACTTTCCCGCGTTCGAATGCCACCGGTCGTCCCGTGTCATCTCTTATATCCACCGTGATCGTGTTGATGTCGGTTTGTCGTACGGGCAGGTAGAGCATGTGGGTGAAACTGTGGGTGACTTGATCTCCATACCTCTTTTTAATGGGGACCACCCGTAACAGAGGTGTGTTGATATCGCCCACGATGTGGTTGTCCACCACGTCCGAGTAGACGTAGAGTCCGTACATACCCGACTTCATATCCATCGGGATCTCGCCTTGGTGGGCGGTGGGACCAGCGAACGTCTGTAGATCGAAACCCAGCATTTGCTGTAGGATAGGGCTCAGTACGACACTCGCGTTGGCGGTGACGATAAGCTCTGCCTTGTCGTTGTGTGCGTTGTAATCAAAGTCCACGTGATTCTTGATAGGCTTGGATGGGTTTTGAACTATTCGTGACCTCCCGTAGAGCCTTATAATGCAACAGTCTTGACAGCCCACCCACAAACTCCTTGGGAGTATCGTATTGGCTTTCGGGGAGGGTGAGTCGGGTGTCTTTTCCTTCGTAGGTCACCTCGTACCACACTTCATTGCCTCGCACGTTGTACCACGAGTAAGGGTATTGGATATCCACGAGGTCACATTCCCAGCACCCAGGTAAATGCAACGGTTGCGGTAACTGGGTCACGTACTTGGCCACGGTGTTGTCAGGAAACACATCCAGCGAACTGTTTCTGGGTAGGGTGAGGTAACACATGACGACTGATCTGTCCTGCTGCTGCTGTTGGTTTTATTAGGTGTTCCAGGCCTTGGGCGGTTGTGTCCGGCGTCGTGTTCGTCGCGTTGGCGTCGAGGATGGTTTTTTAAAGGTCTGAAAAGAAGCTGCCCGTTGTGGTGGTGGTGTTTTGGGGGGGGTGACTCCGGTTCCCATTCGGATTCCCAAGAAGGTAGTGGCCCACTCGGCGATTGCTGGGTTCGCTACATAAAGGCCCAGCGGTGGGGGTTCCCCACCAACTCCTGTGGTACATGCATGTCTTTCAAGCCTTGAGCGAAGACGTCCCATCCTCGAGGATCCGTGTGCGACCTGCGTTTACGCATCAGGTCATTCACTAAATCCGTCATGTGGGTCCCGGGGACCACCTGATTCTGTACCAGGAGTTCGCCTTTATCATTCCAAGTCATGTTAGGATTCTGTTTCATCCGTTGTAATACCAGGCCAGCTTGTTTCTTGAACGATGCAGGTACACTCTTTAGCACTTCGTCTTCCACCCACTGTGGGGCTGTGGGTGGTACCCCTGGTAATGGCGGCTGTTGGAGCGGTGCTGAGGTCGGCGGTGTGTCACGTGGTGGTGGTGGTGGTAGTGGTGGGGTAGAGAGGGTTTTGTATTGGTCCATGAATGTCATGTACCGTTGAAGCGTCTCATTGTACCGTTGTACTTTCTCACTGTCGCTTAACCCCGGTCTCTGTAAGATCTGTTGCATCTCTCCATCGAGGGCGTATGGTCTTCACCGTAGGTGGCACAGGGTAGGGCGATTGGAGGTTTTGAAGGAACCGTGGTTCGACGAGGACCATTTTTTTCGTGTGGTTCATTGTCGGCCGAAAAGTCCACCCAATACTGGACCCAACACGGAAGCGGCCAACGGTGCTAAGATGGCCCCGAGAAAGCCGCCTTTCTGTAACATCTTTTTCTTTGTGTTTGAGGGACCCGATTCTGGACTAGGGTTCGGAGACCTGTCTTATGCTTGGCCAACTTGGTCTTCTGAGCCGGAGTCAGTGGAACGTTGCCTTTTAACAGGTTGTACCCGATCTCGCACAGACAGCGTACAAGGTCAGGGTCCGCACCGCGTACAATGGTTCGGACCAACTCGGGTGGGGCCGTCTTCAATACACGGAGCGTGGGGGCGTGCTTCCGTACTCGCGCAGACATCCTGTACAACTAATGCTAGTTAACACACAACTCTGCTCTTTTTATCTACTTCAGAGACAAAGTCAACCATGCTGTGGTATTCATTCTTTTGAGTATCCCCATCATCAAACACACACACAGCCCAGCTGGGGGGAGCCACTGTGGGTGTGTTGACATTATTTTTGCATGTACACGTGGTGAGTCTCTCCGGGAAAGATGCCGGTCCGTAGTCGAAGGTGTTCGGGGGTGGCTTGCTTGAGGTCGAAGAGCATATACCCATGCTGAGGGGTTGTCGCATCTTTGAAGGCTTCCAACGCAAACGGTGTGCGGCCGGGATACATCTAGCTGTCTCGCCAGGTGCAGCAGTTGAGTGGTATCTCTCGGGTTTTTGAAGACCACCAGGTAGTGGGCATTCTGTAATCTCAGAATTTTATCATCTGTATATCAAAAGATATCAGCAAAAACACTAATAGACACTTCTGGGTTAAAGATCAATGGCAAATCATTTTGAGTGAGTTTAACAGATCAGCTAAATCAAAAAGTGGTATGGGACCCCCAATTTCTATTCGAAATTTGGAATCTATACTGAATTTGAAACATATACATGTATTCCAAGTTTGGAGAAAATGACATGGATTTTACACATAACTGTAGAAATAACTGCAGTCGACAAATAAAGAAATTATTAAATCATTTATGGTTACCAATATTAAAAACTTGTTTGGGATCCCATTAAATTTTATTCGATATTTGGAATCTATGTTGAATTGAGAACCTTTAAATGAATATAAAAATATGCCATGGATATCAGTCTACACTGGGGAGCCACCTTAAGATGTCGGAAAATTGTGATGTTGAATCTATATTGAAAACAGGAATATTTGCCTATATGTAAACATTGAACCTCATCACTCAAATATCGTGAACATGATCAGATTATTTTTCAACTTTTTTTGCAGGTCCGTGATAGGTGTTCTGTATCAGGGGTATATCATGTCCTCCACAACTGATGAAGGCAGCAGTTTACCTTCAATTCCTCCAGACTCCCCGGGCAGCTCCGTGTCGAGCCGCTTTCAGGTAAAAACTTCCAGAAATGGATAAATATACATGTAAAATCCGCCTTTTGCACATTATTGAGAGAACAAAGAAGAGCCTGTTCGTGCAGTGACCCGTGACTTCAGCTGATCAGCTTCTGGTTCATGTTATTTCACTTTGCCCTATCTTTTAACCCAGGAGAATATTTTGAACTGGTGATAACTGGCATATTTTCATGTAATATTTGCCAATTACACATTATTCTAAGCATAATGGCACTTTCTTTGGATATTGGAAACTGTAGTCATACGTATTATGTCAGTTATCACCAGCTGAAGTCTAAGATAGGCTCTTCTTTGTTTTCTCATCTCTCAATAATGTGTAACAGGCAGATTGTTGTGTACTCAGTGTACCTGATAATGAATTTCATGATGTGCAAGTCAACAGACATATGTGGCAATACTGCTTTGTTGTACATGTAGTAATTACACCTACAGAGGTTTAGCCAGTATAGTGAGCAGGCTTTACCTACTGGTTCTAACCCCGAGCGAAGCAGTCTGTTACGTCCTGTCTGTTCCAAGTCCGTATCTTCTCTGGCTTTATTAACCCAGCCCGCCAGCTATTCCCATTGGCTATAAGGCAAACAGCCTCCCCAAGGAAGACAACTATAATAAAGGAATTGTCTCCCCTGCATCAATCTGGCACTAATGTTCGTTAATAGTCTACTACTGACAAGACCGTGAGAAAACTTATTCTCACTACACCCTTCTCCCCTTTCTTTTTTGGGGAAGGGCATACCAGTGACAACTCCAGTAAAGTATTCCCAATGATAAAAACATCCAATAAAAATATGGAACTGTACCTAAACCTTTCTCTACTTTGAACTGGGCTAGAGGATTTCACCTTAGAGAAAAGAAAGGAAAAATTAAAAAAAGAATCTTCATTTGTTGCTGTGATCTGTTTCATTCACATGCAAAATTGTGTTGTTGCTGTACTGTCACCAGGAGGAGTATGATGAGCTGTTACGGTATGCTGTAGTGGTACCCACCTATGACCCCACGGGTATACCCCAAACTCTGACTGATGTACGGCAGTCCTTCCCTCAGAGACGGAGTGAGAGAGACGAAACCATTGTTACCGTGACAACTCAACCTCCCGAGGACCAAGATGCAGCAGGTTCGAAAGAGGAATAGTATATATTAAATAAAATATCGTACATGCACATTTAGTGTATGCACCCATCGATATACACATCCTCGCTAAAACCAGGGGTATCTCTATAATAGATACCCCTGGTCCACTTGGACACTGTACCACGATCAACGACAGATGTCGACAGCGGTAGATGTCAGCCAATCAACAAAAGCAACATCCTGCACAAATTGACCAATCAGATTCGAAAACACCATAGCTTGTGCGATACCCGATGGCAGATGAACACGCACATTTTCAACAACCATGAACATTAATAAATAAATAAATATAAAGGAAACAAAGTTTGAAACAAAATCTATTTGAAGAGAAAACAAACCCATTCATCCACCATCAAACAAGCCAGGCAAATGTAGGAAACACTGAAACTTTAAAGGGGGTCCGCGATGTCAGTGTATCCGACCTCACCTTCCCACTGAAGGACTTGAATTGGGTGAAATAACGCACAGATTTCTATAAAATTTCGCTGATCTTTCCATTAATATTTTATTGTTATGCGTTCTTGGATTAAATATTTTACATTCGGTATCAGCGAATAGTGCAGCAGCGAAAGTAAAGGGTAGTCAAGGGTTCGCCTTTTGGCTCGCAAATAGCGACCTTGACATCGTGAAGATGCGATATACATTGACTAGTACATGTATGCTTTGAATTGTACAGTTACATGTACCAGTGGTGTAACTTAACACTTGCCCATTTGCCCGGGGCAACCAAAATGAAATTGAATTAGTACTTGCCCGACATCATATGGCAAGTGGAATTGGTCCAATCAAATCATTGCAATGTCCAATCTTTTACCATGAACTCATGGTGGCATGGATGGAGAAATATCTTTCTAATTGTGCATCTGAACCAATCCCCATCATAATATATGTCTTAGTGATTTAAATCTTGTGACAGAGAAAAGTGGGGAAAAGGATTTGTAGATACTGGAATAGGAATATAGTGTCACAATTGAATATTTTCGCGAGGCTCGTTGATATTGTAGTCACCATATGAGGGCAACTGAATATGATTCAGGGCAACTAGTTTAAACTTTTAGCTTGCTCTGATGGCAGCCATCTGAAAAACTAAAGTACACCGCTGATGTACATGCACTAGAAAATTAACCTGCATTTGTGTATCTATGCCCCCATTTATTGAGTGCAGCAGAGCTGCTATATGTTTTGATCATGTATACAACACACCCTGCATACCAAACGGCTGCTCCAACTTCCGCCGGAGGGTGAACTTCCGCCGGAGGGAAGGACGTAAAAAATGGTAGTACAACTTGTTGGTTTTGACGTTGATATGTCAGAACCATACCCTATCAACAATATCAAATTGTCTCAATCGTTAGATGGTACGTTTATTTAACTAGCTGACGTGTTTTTGAGAACGGGATAATTCTAAATAGACAATTACATTCATTAGAAGCCGAATCTAGAAACCTTTCTTAGAAAAACTACATCAAATATGCATTTTATCTAATTAATCAAGAATATACCTACAATCGTTATGTAAAACGAGGTTGCCTTTTAATGGCAAGATGATATTTATATGTGAAAAGGAAGAATTTCGATGATTTTAAGACGCATGAATATGACCTGTGTGGGAGTGGTGATACAACATACGGCGGAGTGAGATCTGACTATCGCCGGAGTCAATAATAATATGATACAATTACCACCGGAGTACCACTGTCTCCTCTTGGCCAAGGTAAATGAATGTACCGTCCTCACTTAATATTGAATCCATCTAACAAATGAAAAAGATACTATTTTAAAGCGAAATCCACTGAGTTAAACGCACCATTTACACTGCGAAAAATATTGTGTTGTTTTAACACAATTTTGGGCTAAAATGGCTTCAACACAAAATGTTTTGTGTTGAAATCAACATGGTTTTGTGTTAAACTTAATATATCAACACAAAATTGTGTTGAGTTCAATACAAATTAGTCTTGATTCTTACACAATTTGTGTTATTTTCAACACAATTCTGGTGCTAAAATGGCTTCAACACAATTTCTTTTGAAGTGTATGGTCTGAGATCTAAATCTGGCTTGAACCACAATCTTTATGCCCAATAAAAGGACGTTCCTAACCCTAAGAAATCATCGTCAGAATTTCACCAAATTTTGGACGGATGTACCTTGGAAATATACAAATTCAGTTCGATAAAAAAATTACTAAGTCATCGAACTCACTTTCAAGCTCATGACGCCACCTATGGGCGTTTTTGTCTAATTTGTAAAAAAAATGAATGAAATTTAAATTGTACGATTTTGCTCTAAAAAATTTCACACACCACCGAATATCAATGGGCGTTACTCATGTTCACGTGGTCTTTGTCTTTCAGACTGGACCATTTCGATCTGAATTCAATGACAATTTGCTCATGGAATTGTCGAACTGTTAAAGCCTATAGCTAATTATTCCCATCCAATAATGGGGTCACGGAACTCGTTTGACTTCTAACATCGTTCGACGCAGATTTCCTCTAAAAGTGGCCGGAAATCATTTGACGTTGCTATGGCGTGTGCTGTTAGCAGCGTGATCAATGGGAGACTACCTAATGCAACGTCATTTGACATTCGCGCTATAAATACATGCGCGACGTTGTGCGCATTAGCAAAGGTGAGGAACGTCTTTAAACTAAATCCACGGAGTTAAACACACAACTCGTCATTTATAGTCTGAGGTCTAAATCTCGCTTGAATCACAATAGTTGGGCCGTATCATCGCCTGGAACAGTTCTAAACATAAGGCCTACCAAAGAAAGCCAGTCATATATCAATGAGACTAAACTCGCACACGCTATACGCTGACCATATGTTGACCTCAGGCCGCTGCCCAGCATATTAACTTTCGTCCAATCAGACACAACCGTAGGTGTTCAGCCGAACGTGACTCCGCCAAAAAAGCTGAATTTCGCTCTCTTTCAAAAGTGTTTTGACGTAATTTCTCATATTTCTTTCACAAATACAATTACATGAATTTTTCAGGTGAACCTTTGTCTTTCTGGTGAGGGGTAAATAAATGTTTCATTGGTAATGCAAGAGGGTGAAATCAATCGTCTTCTGTAGACCTATGCTGTCGGTCAAGTCGTTCTCCCATTCGTTTAACATGGAGAAGGGATTCACACTACTACTTCGCTTAAATCGAATTAAGATCCGCCAAATAAAATCATAAATTACATTAATTTGTACCATAGGGAAGGTGATATATTGTAGAAACTTTGTAGGGGTAAATACGTTTGGGGGAACCTATATTTATCCAGTTTATAATCGGACCTCCCATCTCGAACAATGCTAAATTTGGACCGGCTGGAGAGCCGTACGTGAGCCGGGACTGGGTTTCTTGTACATGCCGTGGTGAGTAGGCCTACTAGCTACGATATTTACCATTTCGTATGTTATTATTGTCTCGTCACATTGTTCGCATCACTGCTTTGATCTTCATCATAGTGTAACGCTAACCTAGTGAGTTGCCACCTATCTTTATTACCTAATTTTTCCATAAATCGTGTAGTTTAAACAACTCAATAAACTCAGAAATTGTTATCTATTACGGTACTTCTTGTTCAGAAATGCTTAATGACCAGTGCTCTAAATAAATGCTCTCAAATTGTTTGAGGGTTATCCGATACCTAGACTGTATCTGACGGATACACATTCGCAACATTCTCACGGCGTCAGATTGTATCCTTGATCCTTGATCCATGTGCCAGTGGCACGCAAAACTCTAAGGAATAACTCTACTTCTCACTGGTTCTTAACACAAAGTAAACACACTATGTACTGAGGTATGTGATGGTTTCGGATCGGATCACAGGCTCTCACACTTTGGGGGCTCCTCGATCTTAAAGAGTCCAGTTGTGTGGAGGAATAGGCAGAGTAATGTGGCAGTCGTCGTTCGGTATTCTGCTGGCTCATCAGTGTCATTGCCGAGCAGTGAAGAGCAGTGTAATGATAATTGGCCGGCGCTGTAAAAAGTCTAACTCGGAGAAGTTCCCTCTCTGCATCATATTTAGGGCAGCGGATCAGGACATGTTCTGTGGTCTCAGCCTCACCACAGCTGCAGAGGGGAGATCCATTTGCTTCAAAATTGGAGCGGTAAGCTTTTAGACAAGAGTAGCCTGTACGGAGCTGAGTAAGGGCTACAGACCATTCTCTGGATGGAACGTCAAATACTGGTTTGAGCTGGATAGTGGGCTTGTACTGGTAGAGATGTCGTCCCCGGTCCGACATGTCCCAACGTCTCTGCCATTTTTTCTGAGATAGGTGTCGGCCTGCCTGTTTTACTTCTTGCGATGTAGTGATGTTGTTTTCCAGGGGAAATGTTCTAGCCTCGTTTGCTGCTTCCTTGGCCAATTGGTCGGCAACTTCATTTCCAGCTATATTCGCATGTCCAGGGGCTCAGATGAATTCAATTTTCATTCCCTGCTCTTCTAACTGGTGGATGGACTGAATTATAGCCTGAATTAGGCGATGGTGGCTATTTGGCTCCCAGTTCAAGGTAAGTACTCCAACTGCACACTGACTGTCGGAGAGGATGTACAGTGGAGCAGAGTGAGGAATGGTAGTTTTTGATGCGGCCCTGATGTAGTTGAGCACCTGTTGGATGGCATCCAATTCAGCCAGCATGATTGATCCCCTTGGAGCTACTGCATGGGTAACCCTGACTTCATGTCGAGTATTGAGGGAAGAAGAATCAGGGCTCCGGACCCACATGGTCCCGGGTTTTTTAGACAGGAACCATCTGTATAGGCGATGACGGCATCAAGTGGCATCTTCAGCTGTTCTGCTTCAATGAAGGCCTGCGCTTGAATTTCTTGGTTTCTTGTACGGGATTTGGATGAACCGAATCTGAGCCAGTACTGTGGTTTTTCCTTTGGATGGGAGATGTTTCTATATTTTAGCAGGGAGGGTGATTCTGCTAGCCTGATGTTGATTCCTGTATGTTGACGGATATCAGTCATGAGTGACAGCATATTCCCGAACGGGGAAGGGTAGCGTTCGTAACTACCTTGCGTTTCCCAGAGCATCCACTGTTTCCATAATGGTTCAATGTCATCCATAGCCTGTATTCTGTGACACATTCTGATGGATGCCTCATCCCAGCGGAGGTCGAGTGGGAGTATTCCTGCCTCCACTTCCATTGCTTCTCTCCCGGATGTGGCTGGAAGTCCCAGGCAGATCGCCAGCCCCTTCTTCTGTACGCTGTAGAGCCTGGTCTTGTTCGCTTCCTTCATGGAGGACCAAGCAGGTGAGGCGTACTCCAGATGGGACCTTACCAGACTTTTGTACAGTTGGAGGTAGTTCATTGTGGGGATTGGCTTGAGACTCTTAATATACCGAAGCATCTGCAAGGAGCGACAGGCTTTTCTTTCCATATTGAAAGTGTTCTGTTCAAAGGACAGCTGTTGGTCTAGAGTGACTCCAAGCAGTATACCTCATACTGTCAGAAATATCGCTGTTTCACCGACAGTTTAGGGGGTTACGAACTCTGACACAGGGGAGAATGATTCGCCACCCGGACCGGAAAATTACAATGTTGACGAGAACACCTAGGCCAATACACGAGTTGGCACGATGAAGCGTAAATGTCGAGGATAGAATTAGTGATGATCATGGCTATGTCTGCATGGTTACCATATAGTAAAGTGGCCTGATCGTGTACATAGACAAACGCAATTAGAGATTAGATCCTCCGGCGGCAATCATATCTTCAAGACATGCTCCTCCGGCGGTATTTGTACCATCTTAGTTTACTAAGGGCATTTCACGTTTCACTTAACACTACCCTTAGATTTTCGCTGTGATTCGGCATGTATTTCACACGGCGCCATCTATCTAGAGGGAGATAATCCAGTTCGAAAGTTGTTCCCAAAGCATGAGGTCAAATGTCGGCCCCATTTAAACGAGCCAATGAAATTATCTGTATTCAAATATTTCTAAGACATGCAAACATGTCAGTTTCACGAGGTGCAAGACTAGGGGAGTCTACGCGAGGCCAAAACGAAGTTGTGCGAATTAGCTATTTTATTTCTCACTCTAGTGGAGCATGCTGCTTTGTTTATCTTAAGAAAAACCCTATTACAAACGGCCTAATATATTTGAAAACAAAATAAAATCGGCGGCAGACCACAGGAAACTGATACGCTTTTTATTTTGTGATGGGGGCACTTTGAGGCCCACCATGGGATCATTTCAATCGATCGCTTTCTGGAGGTGTGTCTTTGTTGTATGAATGTGATTGCACCGATGTCGGATGTAACGGGACCAGTCGGATGTGACCATTTGGGAAACGCCCTATTACACGCAGATAGCACCCGTTACCGCATGGCTACGAGCAGAAGTTTCTACGTATGATCGTGCCATGCGTTCGGATGATGTATTTGTATCATATACGAACATGCATGAGCTAGAAAAACTAACATTGACCGAAGTAGATTGAACTATTTGAAACTGGAAGCTATCAGCCTGCTGTTAAGGAACTACTCTCCATATATCTATAACTTACTTGGCGGATGATACACAAATAGATGATTTTTTAAGCATCTAATCACTGTTATGTTGCAATATAGCTCTTAATGTCAGATAAAATGAATTGTAATTAAAAAATAATACAAGGACGAGTTGAAAATTTCACACGAATTGCTAACACGTCCCCTTGAGAACATTTTCTCATTAAATTTTCGACTAGTAAATACGTGAAAACTACAAAAAAAATGAAAAATCTGAACTTACTTAGCTTCTCAAATTTGTAATTTCCCTCCGGCGGAAGTTCACCCTCCGGCGGAAGTTGGAGCAGCCGTTTGGTATGCAGGGTGTGTACAAGCTCATATGAAATTATTGTTTGCATTGCAATGCACATTGTAGATGAAAATCAGAGATTGATTTACATTTTCTAAGTTGATCTGTATATACATGTAGTGTATAATCTTGTGGCCTCTAAGGCCAAGAAAAGTCTTGATTCCAGTTAGACCCTTGAAAATAGTGGTAATTTTGCTGACAATTCTGGGGTAAGGAAGGGTTAACGGGGCATGGTCATGATGGTTCAGAATGACGTGTGAGTTGACCAGATACAATGAGATTCTACTTTTGGCTCGAATGGATTAGATCTGTTGGTCATTTGATAATATATTTTTTACTCAAATGACAATTTTACTGATTTGTACACATTTTGGTTTTGTTTGACAGATTCCGACTCTACCATTACTGGGAGTGGGATAGTAGAAATCAGCAAAGGCCCCAGTAGAGGATTTGAGGGCCTGCCGGGCTTTGGAACCAGCCCTGTTAGGAGGGACATATTCCCAGAACTAAGTGAGGAAGAGGGGGAGGGTCTAGAGGAGCGAGGAGGACAGTACCATCGACGTACAGGTAGGGTTTTGACGCCCTACACACTATCAGGTTTATGCAGCGTTCTTAGAGTTCTTAAATTGAAGATAGATTCATGATGAAACATGAAGAATACAGGCAATAAATATATCATGCGGTCAAGTTTGCTCTTGACCTGTATTTTGCAAATTCCATTTCTAGAATTCAGTATAAATATATAGGATTGATCTAGGTTGTTCTTAGTCAGGGATTTCTGATTACAAAGTGCAAGAAAGTGTGCATTGATTGCGAACCCTTTACGTAGATTAGACAATGTTTTATTTCATGCAAACACTCAATTTTTGGTTCCCTGTCTTTTGTTGAAATATTCAAAGGGAACTTCGAAGCTCTGCTTGAGTCTGCATCCAAAAATGGAGCTCTATCCCTGGAGTGTAAATGCCAACTTCTAATGTCAATCAAACAATTTCTATATTTCAAGATAGACTAGCTTCCAACTGACATTGTACTATTTGTTCGAATTTACAGTTCAGTTGCTTTGCTATTGTTTTTGTTAAAGAGAGTGAACAAGTTTATTAGAGTCACTGATTAAAGTTTGTCTACAAAATTGGGTGTGATTGATTTATAATGAGGTGATCTTATTATTAAGGATTTAGCATATGCTTCTTTTTCAGTGATCACCTCAATGTTCTCCTTTATATTGTTCAGGACAGTCAGCTTTCCCCGGTAAGACCTATACCTATCAGAGACCAGTTTTTGCTCCCCACCCATCAGACTCGCGTGAGAGCGAGACGGAGACTGACGAGATGAAGGTGCTGTTTTCAGCCACGATAGATCCTGATGTGGGCAAGATGGAGAACCTGCTTGACCAGTGGTGTCTAGACCTCAAACGAAATGTCTTGGTGAGTGAAGCAAAATTTGTTAGTGAATCAAGGGAAATGTCAGTTGGTGAGTGAAGCCAAATGTTTAAGTGAGTTAAGTGAAATGTCAGTTGGTGGTGAAGCAAAATGTATCAATGAGTCAAATGCAATGTCGGTGGGTGAGTGAAGCAAAATGTATTAGTGAGACAAGTGAAATGTCAATTGGTGAGTGAAGCAAAATGTATAAGTGAGTCAAGTGAAACGTCAGTTGGTGAGTGAAGCAAAATGTATTAATGAGTTAAATGAAATGTCGGTGGTGAAACAATGTATCAATGAGTGAAGTAAAATATTAGTAGGTGAAGCAAAATGTATTAAGCCCGGTGCACACGAGAGATATCAGCTGAGCTAACGGCCTCAATTACCTGTCAGCTCAGGGGCTAGCTTTCGTGTCGTTTCAGAGCACACGGTGAGCAAAAGTTTCACGAAATTGATTTCAGTTCCCGCATAACGTGTTCTTCAAGACCATTTTTAAGAGTCGTGCGTATGAATCGCGTGAAAATAACATGCGATTCATTGGCCGGTCCAAGAAAACTGCTGAGCTGTTGGCTTGCGTTCGCCGCACATGCTGAGGATTTGGCTTCGCGAGGCGAAATTATCAAACAAGTTTGATATTTTTTCACCGGCCTCGCGAGGCCAAAAACTCACCAAAAACTGCCCGCACACGAGAGCTAGCCCCTGAGCTGCAAAATGTGTTAGTGAGTCAAGTGAAATGTCAGTTGGTGAGTGAAGCAAAATGCATCAGTGAGTCGAGTGAAATGTTAGTTGCCGAGTGAAGCAAAATAGTATCAGTGAATCAAGTAAAATGTTAGTTGGTGAGTGAAGCAAAATGTATGAGTGAGTCAGTTGGTGGTTGAAGCAAATGTAGTTTAGTGAGTCTAGTGACATGTTAGTTGGTGAGAGAAGCAAAATATATTAGTGTGTCAAGGGAAGTGTCAATGAGTGAAGCTTAATGTGTTGGTGAGTCAAGTGAAATGTCAGTTGCTGAGACAAACAACATGTTGTAATCAAGCTATTTGACATGTTCGAGTCAAGTAGAAGGTCTTGGTGAGTCAGGAAGCTATAAATTATAACCTCTACGAGTGATTATGTTAAAATCTTCACTGTTCAAGAATGATGTTTTGATCAGTAGTGAAGTCACAGACTGAGTATAATGACCTCTGTTAATTCGTTGAATACAGTCCATTACTATGTTTAACAACCATCATGCCTTCAAGTACATGTGATACATTCATAAAACTTACATAAACAGGAGGTTATAACTCAGATACATGTATTAGGTATCAGCTTATATCCTTGCATCCTAGATTTTTGACCGCACTTCGGTCGTCTAATGGTTAGAGCGTCGGCCTTGTGAGCGGTAGGTACTGGGTTCAATCCCAGTCCGGGTCATACCGAAGACTTGAATAATGGAACTTGTTGCTTCCTCGCTTACGCTCAGCATTAAGAGGAGAGAACAAGGAGTGGTTCGCTCAGTGTCATTATTATGTGATAATGTCATGTGAGTGGGGTGTCATGTCCTCCTACGGAACGATATTTCAGTGAGACATTACTATAAAATAGCAACATTAGATCTGCTCTGTTACAAGTAGGTTATAATTTCTGTAACTTCTGTAAGTTATATTTTTATAACTTCTGTAAGTTACACACTAATTAGAATTGAAGCAAAAAGTCCAACAGTATGTTTTTGGCAAGTCCGATGAAATGCCATAGACATGTTGTTGTACAGAATGTCGTGGTGAGTCGAGCAAATTAGTTTTAATTGGAATAGAATCCTGATTGTACTTTTTACTCATGAATATGTCAATGTGAACAGAACTGAAAAAAAAAAAATCACAACGTGCTCAACAGATTCAATCAGAAGCTACAATTTATGAGATAGATTCTTTATAAAAAATGTATTGAAGCCCTAACCTCTGGTCCATAATGTCTGTCTGATTATGATCACGTCATATAATATTGTCTAGTCGGTTGTGTCGGACATCCTGTTGTGACTTACTTTGAACAAAAATTGTGTCACGTCCAGTCCGTTGTGTCGGACATCCTATTGTGATGTACATTGAGAAAAAAAATTGTGTATGACAATATCATTTCAACAAAGGCATTACGTTTTATCTTTATGACATTGATGGCGTTGCGATGGAAATGTCGCTTGGAACATTCTTTACGGTTGCTCGGTACGAATGATCGTAATCAGACTCCCTATGTCATGGGTCAGCAGGTCATGGCCCTCACCATTCCCAAACAGGCCTGGTAATGAATGTTTTCAAGTTGGTTTTTTCCAAACTTTGAACAATTTCCAAAACAGCTAAACATTATTAAATGTCAAATATAACCTCCTACAAGATGTACAACAATTTAGCATAAAAAAAAGTATGGGGTGTGAGGACCATTTATTAGGCTGCAATGATTAAACTGTGATGAATGATGAAGTAGAAACATTTGTGGGAAACATGAATAGCACAGATCTGTGATTAGCGGAATTTAGTGATGATTGTCTAATAATACTGAATTATTTTCGAGATGAGAGAAAACTAACAAAGGCAAGGCTTTGAGGATGACATATAAGAGAGAGAAATGTGAACAATGTGTTTATTCTTTCAGGCAGAATTTGGGCAGTCAAAGATTCGAATTGTTGAACTCGGGAGACAACAACTTGAAAAGGAGAAAGAAAAGTTAGTACAGTTGTCTTTTCATCTAGAATTGAAGTGCTAGTAGTTTCATTACCTCCATGTCGTACATTATATGTACCATTTAGCTTCCATTCCCTGGAACCATTGAACTATTCCTGAAATGAAGGTTGATAATTTCTGATGCAGTGGTTTGTACTGTAATCTGTAAAAGTTGGCATTTGAAGTTTTATTTGAGTTGCTGATTTTGACGCATACAGTCAACCTTTTATTTAAAATAATACAATGAACACAACGAACCTGGATATATCAGTGACAAGTGAAAAGGAACATATTCACTTTTTATCTCGCCTTATGAAGTAAAGGGGAGATATTGTGAGGGGTGAAAGAGGATGTCGTCGTCAGTGTCCTCGGCCTGGAAATGATAAGGTTTTGGGTTTAGTAAATTAAAAAAAAATCTAGAAAAATTCAGGAAAAATATTTAAAAAATATGGGGGTGGGTATTCCCCTTGGGGGTACTACCCCTGAGGATTCCATGAGTACTGCTCCAACATTAAAATCCCTATGATAGAGTTTTTCATTTAGCTGAAGTGCACATGTACATCTGTACATAGAAAGTTTGCTGCAGTTGTCATTTGTTAGGCAAAAAAATTACATGGAAAGTTTGCTCTACATATATGTTTTCAATACTGCTGTAGCTTCAGCGGGAGACCCCACAAGGTGAGATGTTGGGGTTCTCAGAACGCTTGTTACAAAACATTTTTGCGTCCAATTATGAAGGCTATGTATTAATCATCCTCGCAAACCAGTGTATCGAACAATCTGTTGGGATCGATACACTAGCTTGGTTAGCATGGTTAGTAGCCGACAGCAGTGCTGGATATAAATAGACCCTCTGAATCAAACCAATCAGGGAATGCGCTAAGCTAGCTGATTACTTCAATCCACTACGCTGTTTGAGATGTGATAGGTTTGAATGTCATTGCTGGCATAAACACTATGATGTCCGGCTGAAATTGAAATCGAGAGTTAAAGAAAAAAAAATCACGTAAATGAAAACCATGCTCTTGACTGTCATTCTCTCAGTTTGATAGGTTCCTGCCAAAATATATACCAGGGAAGTTACAGGTTACCAATTTGCTTGAAGTTATTACCTTATGTGTACACGGTTGGCTGTGAAGTTAACAAAATAGCCTGTTGTTGCTGTAGTGCTGTTGTCAGTACACGCCTGCAAGTTTATGATCATATGAGGAACCAAACAACATTCTCAATTAAATTGTTTAGAAAAGAGATAAGGTGTCGTGCCTACTAAAGGTAACCTCTTGCTCAATCACAATTATTTTATCTTCATTGCTGTACCAATCACCGTCAGTACTTTCAAAACACTCGATCAACACAAGGAGCGTAGTATGTCTGTCTCCGCGGTGAAACCCTTGGACCGCTACAATGAAAACAGTGTTGCTAATAAGAAGAATTTATTTCTGGGAGTGCCGATAAGCTCACAACCAAAGTATATTGTCCCTGCAATGAGTAAATGCCATGGGGAAAATGCCTTCTTGTAATCAAAAAGCACTGTTGGAGTCGGAAGTCGGGGAATTGCCTTGTAATGGTCAAAATAACATGGACGCATGTTGGTCACAAGCAATTCTTTGCTGTAACCCGAACATTCCATTGTTTTTTTCACAATTCATGGGAATCCAAGTAGATTCTTGCAACCCAGCTGTATGGGAATCCACAGAAATCCAATCCTATCATTTCTATACAGATCGCTAAATTATTTTGCCGGAGTGCTGATTCCCATGGAAAACAAGCCCTGAACGGATGTCGTAAAAATGGGGGTTGATTGTGCACTCTTCATGCCATTGATTAAAACTGTATATAATTTCAGGCATGCAGCAGAGCAAAACCAACTTCAAAATGACATAGAAAATTTAAAGGAGTTGTTACACACCTATGAACAGTCGGTGGAGCGGAAAGATCAGGTCATCTCTAACCTTACACACGCCTTGCAGAAAAACAAGGAAAAGTATGAAATGAGCAAAAAGTTCAATGAATGGAAACTAAAACATAACGATCAACGGAGAGAGGTAAGTATCTGCGAGTAATGAGGGAGAGATTTAAATGTCTCTTTTAAACTGTATTATATAGACATCACGGAGGAGAAACAACTATCCCTACTTCCGGGATTTTGACGAAATTTGCCATGCTTGCGGGTAGAGCAACTTTATCTTCCGGGTAAAATGGCCGATTCTAACAGACGGAGGTCAATCTTCCGACAATTCAGACGAACCATCTAAGTAAGTAGTAGCTATAAAGCTACCAGTTGGTGATAGAGATTCTTATGAACCTATAGAGGCTAAGAACGAGCTGTATTGTTGTCTGGATGTTTCTCTATAGTCTTCACAAAATAGGCAGTCAATTTTGCAAGCGAACATTTGTCAAAACCACGCGACTTAATTGCACGCCAGTTTGTCTTCAATCTTCGGTTATATGACGGATCGTCCACTGTGTAGCAGGGTAGACCCATTGGTGATTGAATTATATGCTACCGAACGTTTTTTGGAAGTACATTTCATTAATCCGCACTTTTCATGATATTATTCAGTCTTCCGGGTGCACTTACTCATGCTTCCGGGTAATACATTTGAAATACAGTATACAAGGGAGTGCACTTTCTATCTAGAAAGTTAAAATATTATACAACCATAACCCTACCGGCCCTGGGGGCATTATGCCTCCACCTAGCAAATTTTGTACTCTATCTCCGGAAAGACAAAAAACTGAGAGCTGAAACTCCGTGACTTTGCTTATCATACTGGGGCCTTTTGAAGCCTATTTGCATAATCAACTGAGCAGAGAATCATGGGTAAATCCGAAATTGCGGCCATGTGGGGAACCAGAAAAGTGATATTTTCGTCTTATTTCCACAAAATTCTTGCTTTTCTGCATGGAAAAGTGAATAAAACTATTTTATTTCATATCAGATTATTATTTACTAATTTATCAGTCCGTTTGTACGAGGAAATCAAAAGAATAAAGAAATCTCAAAATCCGATCTGAAAATGGACCAAAAAAATGCTTTGTTATAACGACAACACAGGTGAGATGGTGTTAGAAATTTGGATTTCTTTCACATTTCTTTGAGGTTATGGGCAATATTACTGGATATTCATTCATGGGAACTAACAGTCGTCATTTCAGTCGTTCAGTTACATATCAGAACGCCTTGGAAAAACACCTTCAAGCTCCCAATGGAAATTTCAGGTTTGTTCTAAATGGTTCACGGTACTAGGTGATTGAATCAAGTGTTTAATTCATAGCACGTGCGATATATTACATAACGTAACTGTTCAAGTCGTTTTCCCATTCCACGCTGTAAACTGATGTGTGTCCGCCTTGAAAACGACTTGAACAGTTACGTTATGTAATATATCGCACGTGCTATGAATTAAACACTTGATTCAATCACTTAGTACCGTGAACCATCCATAATAAACCTGAAGTTTCCATTGTGAGCTTGAAGGTGTTTTTCCATGGCGTTCTGATATGTAACTGAACGACTGAAATGACGTCTGTTATTTCCCATGAATGAATATCCAGTAATATTGCCCATAACCTCAGAAGAAATGTGAAAGAAATCCAAATTTCTAACACCATCTCACCTGTGTTGTCATTATAAAAAGGTCGGATTTTTCGATTTCTTTATTCTTTTGATTTCCTCGCACAAACGGCCTGATAAATTAGTAAATAATAATCTGATATGAAATAAAATAGTTTTGTTCACTTTTCTATGCAGAAAAGCAAGAATTTTGTGGAAATAAGACGAAAATATCACTTTTCTGGTTCCCCACATGGCCGCAATTTCGGATTTACTCAGTTGATTATGCAAATAGGCCCCAAAAGACCCCAGTATGATAAGCAAAGTCATGGAGTTTCAGCTCTCAGTTTGTTGTCTTTCCGGAGATAGAGTACAAAGTTTGGTAGGGGAGGCATAATGCCCCCAGGCCCGGTAGGGTTATCGTTTGTATAATCTTTTAACTTTCTAGGTAGAAAGTGCACTCCCTTGTATATTATATTTCAAATGTATTACCCGGAAGCATGAGTAAGTGCACCCGGAAGACTGAATAATATCACCAAAAGTGCAGATTAATGCAATGTACGTCGAAAAAACGTTCGGTAGCATATAATTCAAGCACCAATGGGTCTACCCTGCTATACAGTGGACGATCCGTCATATAACCGAAGATTGAAGACAAATTGGCGTGGAATTAAGTCGCGTGGTTTTGACAAATGTTCGCTTGCACAATTGACTGCCTGTTTTGTGAAGATTATAGAGAAACATCCAGACAACAATACAGCTCGTTCTTAGCCTCTGTAGGTTCATAAGAATCTCTATCACCAACTGGTAGATTTATATCTACTACTTACTTAGACGGTTTGTCTGAATTGTCGGAAGATTGACCTCCGTCTGTTAGAATCGGCCATTTTACCCGGAAGATAAAGTTGCTCTACCCGCAAGCATGGCAAATTTCGTCAAAATCCCGGAAGTAGGGATAGTTGTTTCTCCTCCGTGGACATGAGAATTGGCATGGAGTATAGCCCAACGAAGCAATTTCCATCTGAACTGTATCGTATCAGGTTACGTAGCTGCTGAGTAGCAGAGCCTTGTCCACTGACTGTGCTGGGGAGAGGAATATGCCAACAGGATTGTGATTGATAAGAGATTCAAAACATTCACAGGCCTTCAAGCACCTTCTATATTTCCTATATTTTCCTATATTTTTGAGTCATTCCTATATTTTCCTATATTTTACTCAAAACCTCCTATATTTCCTATATTTTGACTTTTTCTCATGAAAACGTTCATCAATGCTCTGTTCTGAGTCAAACTGACACGAGGAAATACATTTCAGAAATTTTTTTCCGCCTCGCTTCGATCGGCAAATATGAAAAGATTTCAATCTCTCTTTGCTGAATCAAACAACAAAACAGGTCACCTGAAAAGACCACCACTATGACCACATTCAGTGAAATTAATTTGATTAAACACCAGAAAACTACTAAGTTTGGAAAGTAACATGATGAACATTCAATTTCTTTGCTCATATTTTTACCGAGCATATTACTGACTGAAATTAGCCTCCAATAATAGGTACTTCACCATGTCGATTTCTGACAATAGAGACAAGTGCCAAAATCATGTCTTAATAGATACGGTAATTCCCCTAATAAATCGATCACCGGAAGTGATATGAAATCGGAGAAATGAAAGTTTGAACCATTGAGTGCCCAGTTTTCGATACTGCCACTTGGGAAAACTGTGTCCAGGACAGTACAAGTGATTTGTTTCAAATTATACTTAAGTTGTTGGGTGTGATTATTTATTTTCAACCAGTTAATTAATTAATTTTCAGTTGTTAATTTTAAGTGGTCATATCAAGTAGCCAGTTGGAATTATTGGAATAGTCCTTCATCAAAATTGCATGGCGAACGTATGGCAGACCGTGTTCAATGCACGTGTTAAAGATGGTGGGTTTGTCCCGTCCTCTGTATCTCGGCAACTATCCTGTTCTCGGGCACGCTCGCCAACAGCTTAACCAATGTAGTGAAAAATGATTCCCTGAATTCCATGTTATTTCTTCTTGTGGAAGTCTCGCAGGACTCTTGCAAAATGGCGAGTTGTTTATCTCTGTGTCTGGGTGAGGAGTTTCTTCGTCAACCATGCATAAAATAGTAATAAAACAGCAACGATCCGTAAGTTATGCAAATCACATTCAATTTTAATTGGCTCAAATTCCCTTTTCATCTTGATTGAAATTCAGTTTCCCTAAAACAGTGGTCTCTAATTGAGTTTCCCTCTTGTGTAGACCAACTTGAGTTTCACTTGTAAATTTTTTTACAAACATAATTGACTGAAAATCAGGGGTGATTGAATTATTATGCCCCCCCCCCCTCTAACTAGAGAGGGGCATATAGCGATAGCTTTTTCCGTCCGTCTGTCCGTCCGAATTTCTTGTCCACGCAATATCTCAGTTAATATTTGATGGACAGGATTGAAACTTGCATGGAATGTGACCAGTGCCTCGTAGTTGTGCAGGGTAGAGTTTTTTTTCGAGTTCCGGTATAATTTTCAAGAGTTATGGCCCTTCTTCTGAAATCTCTGTGAATGGGAATTGTCCGGGCTGGATCTTGGTTAATATTGTATGGACAAGTATGAAATTTGCATGATATGTGGTCAGTGCCCCACAGTTGTGCAGCGTAAAGTTTCTTCACGTTTCGCTTATATTTTCAAGAGTTATGGCCCTTTGTTCCTGAATTCTCCGTGAATTGGGACTTGTTTGGGCTGGATCTCGGTTAATATTGTATGGATAATTATGAAATTTGCAGGATATGTGGTCATTGCCCTGTAGTTGTGCAGCGTGAAGTTTCTCCACATTTCGCTTATATTTTCAAGAGTTATGGCCCTTTTTTCTTCAAATCTTTGTGAATTGGGACTTTTAGGGCTGGATCTCAGTTGATATTGTATGGAGAAGTATGAAATTTGCAGGATATGTGGTCAGTGACCCATAGGTGTGCAGCTTGAAGTCTCTCTGCTTTCGGTTATATTTTCAAGAGTTAATGGCCCTTTGTTTATCAAACCTAAGTGAATGGGATATTATGAGTTATCCAGTGTTGGGGAGTAGGATACGGGAATTTATCCTGTTTTCTGGCGAAAATACCCCACGACCGCGAAGCGGGAGTGGGGTATTCGCCAGGAAACAGGATAAATTCCCGTATCCTACTCCCCAACACTGGATAACGAATTTATTTCTACGAGCAGCCTTTTAAACTTGGAAAGAGACGTGGTAAACTGGGTCTAACACTTGCTAACCAAATACGAAAAAAGTGAGAAGGAAAACGGCAGGAGACGCGTCAAATATTTTGAAATATTCGGAATCAGCATGGTATATTTGGTCATATTTCACAGAAATATGACAGGAAATGTTGACTTTTGCTCGAAATTATAAGTCAAAAGACCCTACAGCGCTAGAGTTTGATCGCTGACTCTTCGGCCGAGCCAGAGTCGAGTCGACGAAAAACACTGCACACTCGCTAACCAAAACGTCTGAAAATGCAGGCCTCGAAATTTCAAAAATTTGCGTAACCCAAAAATAGTTCTGGGTCAGGATGTTCACGTAACCTATGGCCTCAGTCCACAGTTGCGGATTTTTGGTCCCCCTCAAATTCTTTGAAATTAAAATTCGACCAGGTTTGACCCCATGAGAATTTTTGTTGGCTTTTTGTTTATTGATATTTTTGATATCATTCAGTTGACTAGTTGATTTGCTTCAAATCAGTACATGGTATTTTGCCAGTAGGATTGGCCCATGCCTCACTATGCAGATGGAAGTGTGAAAGTGTGGCTGTGAATTGGGGCCATTTTCAGCTTACGAGCACATGGCATACTTTACGGTGTAAAATGGAGCTTGAAAACCGCGTGGTCGACACCCTATTTTCTTTGCCAATTTTTGTTGGTCCTTGGACTGGGCACACTGTCGGTGAGTTTCAGGACAATTGAATAACAAGTTTTTTCTTTGGTGGAGGGGAATATTACCCATTTTGGACCAATTTTAGAGGATTTTCCTGAAGTTTGAAGCAAGTTCAGTATGGGTTATGGGGACCCTGATTTTCGTCAACAAGGCTTACATCTGTCTCGGCGTTATGACAAGAGCCTACTCTTTCAGAAAATATATAGTTCTATGGGGGTTCTCTAATAACACGGTTGCTGTTTAGCATAAAATGAACCTGCCTACTGTTTAATTTCAGATGCCATGGCCCTTCTGTAGACTGCACCCTATTGTTCGGTTACGTAGGACTAGGTTGCGTAACCCATTGGTTACGTAAACAGGTTAGCCAAAAAAAATTCTGAAAATGTGTATTATATATTATTATATATATATTATTACAATAAAATACAAAATTGTTTTGAGAGTCCTTGAAACAGCAGCTGACGACAATATTCTCAAACTGCGATGTAACATGTGCAACTTATTCGTCAGAAATTCAGCGAGAAGCACCCAGGCATGGAATAAAAGGGATGGTGTTGAAAAAAATAAAATGTGAAATGTGTAGAAAGTAAAACAAAAGCAGACAAAACTTTTCTAAAGTCATCGTGAAATGACCACTTCTGGAATGTTTTTATGTTCACAGAGTCAATTTTCGCTTTTGAGCCGTTTTGCATATCGAATCTGCGGTCCGGAGATGAGAAAATTATTACTGCATTCACATAGTCCGGTCCCCAGCTCCCACAATGCTTTGGCGTAGTAGGAGTCTGGCACGGAGTGTCCAATGGCAGCGTCCAGCGGGGAATTCAACATGGCCGCCACCCGTGTTGTAGGTATAGGGCTATGTGAACTTTGCCGTTTTCCTGACGAGTTTTTAACCGGCAATTTATTCTGCGCATGCAGGATAAATCTTTGGATGATCACGAACATTTTGATGCATTATAATGCATTTGCCGGATTATGGTTTATTCATTAGCACTCGAAATTTAATTAACCCATGTTGTTGTTGTTACGTTAATGCTCCACTGCAAATACCTACAGATGCCAAGTTAATATATAAATATATGGAATTATAGTTAACACTGAGCTAATATATGACATTACTCCTAATCTACGCTAATTACAGATATTTTCCCTATTATTGTTCTTTTGCATTCCCCCCCCCCACACACACACACCACAAAAACATACTTTTCATACACACCTCTGGGGTAGTGGGGACTTAACTGGTAAAATCAATGTCAACCAAATGTTATTTGTTTCATTTTTAAATTTAATTTCTTGCTGTGCATTAGTGTGCATGATAATATTCTTCATTTAATTAAAATTGAACTCATTTTCATACCTGTAAATGAAACCTCTCAAGTTATACTTTTACTAAGGTGGGAGATTTGAGTTTTTCCATCTCAGGGATACGAGCTCTTCAAAAATGAGAATTTATAGGCATCATTTCATACAATTTTTCGCATTTTTGTTTCATAGAACAGCCTGCCATTATACATTTCACATTTCATGGAGGCTATAAATGGATACTTTACAACCAACTCTGGGAAAATATTGAAATTACTGACTCCTTTTTCTGTAAACTGGCGCAATTTTGAAGCTTGAAGGATTACTGGATATTTTAGAAATAATTTCATGTAAATGCCAAGATGAGTTAGATTTTGATATAGCTGTGTGAGAGCGTGAGACAGATACCAAGACTCGCGCGAGGATTGATAGGTCTGGTAATTGAAGGCACAAACTGAAACACATCCGTCATAGAATGAGAAATATCTCAGAAAGCAAGGTTGATAAAAACATGAGAAATGGAGTGTATGTTATTTATTGTACTTGCAGTGTGTATTTTCTCCTGCTCCTAGTATTAGACCATGAAATTGTTGTAATATTACATATAGTGCTCCTGATTAAAGTCACATGTATGCACACTTATTCTCCTTACTATTTCATATATTAATATCTTTTCTTATTGCAGATTGATCAATAGAAGTGTGCTTGTTTGTTGAGATAATATAAGGTAGGCTACCTTTACAGTATAATTGTATTTGCTTTCCGTAATAATCTTACTTTATAGAATTTTCTTATTTTATTTACATTTTTTCAACAAGAACAGGTTATTTGTGTGACCATGCTTCCTATTAGTGTAATCT
>JAVTVY010011613.1:0-53816 GCA_036873755.1 Hanleya hanleyi
AGTTTACATGTAGGACATATCAAGAACAAACTTCCTGAAGGCGGGGTAAATAGTAGACGTACAAGATCTGGGTGACAGACCTATCTCATTACACAGCTGATCAGAAAGATTTTTTAGTTACTAAGATTGCTACAGTATTACTGGTTTTGCACTGTAGCAAAGAATTGCAGGTAAACCACTGTAATTGTATACACAACTGCAATTCAATATACACATGTACATGTAATCCATCTCTGTTCTTAGGTTATTCCAGTTTCATATTTCTACAACCTCGCCACCAGGGGTCACTTCCGTCGCAGAAAAAATGGCCGCACTTCATCTGACCCCTGGTAACACGGTCGTTCGATTTGCCAAGATTCTTGGTCCCGTGATCCTTTGCGAAATGTCAAACAACAACAACACCGACATAACGTCATAATTGAAAATTAATCGCAACAATACAAACAGACGACGTCACATCTCAAACGCGTTCCTAAGACCTGTGTGACGTCGGGTCACATGCAGGATCTCCACAGATACGTCTACGTTATGTTCCACGTTCTATGCGTTCGTGCATTATCCAATGGGAAGCTGTAATGCTGACCGTGCAACCAGAGTCTGTAGGGAGAACAGGACCGGATGACTGGATTCGAGATTGATATTTCTAGTGGTCCTTTCACTTTGTAATATTTTCCCGTGTTCACTGAAGTCCAAGTAATCATTTTCACTTCATTTGGAGCAACTGGCATCTGCAGGATAACATCTTTATAGCGCCTCTCTTCGCTTATTGGTCTATCAGGGTAAACAGATGTCAGGATCACCAAGGGGAATGTTGCTTGCTCGTCTTATTCTGTACTTCTCAACAACATTCTGTAAAAATCAAAAGTTTTATTAAGGTTAGTCAGAGCGAAAACTAAATCGAAATGGTCTATAAGGCCAGGCTATGCAATACTGGTAATTCATGAGGAAGTGGATGGGAAAGTTGATATCATATTCTTGCTGTCAGGCCTAGGCTTCTAATAAAACTCTGCAAATGACAAGATACTGATATTGCATGCCCTGTAAAATTTGTCCTTCAAAAATGCAATACAATTCAACAAGGAATACATAGTGAATCCTCTGATGTTTCATATGGCCCGTAGAGCAGACTCTGTAATGAAATAGCATATGTAAAATAAACATAACCATGTCATGAGATGGCAGAAGGTGCCATCCATGAAGTACGTACTCCAAAGATAGTGCCGTGGCACTGTAGCTCATCTGAATGTAGCTGGAGAAAGTGGCTTAAGATATTTTTCACCACAGAAAGAGCTGCAACATGAGAACTAGCAGTGAAAAGAAAATCCAAAATGGCGACCAGGCAGCCATAATAATTAATACGAAGCTGCGCATCTGAAAACCCCTCGGCTCTGGGCGCCAGCCATTCATAATGTATTCAATTTGAAGCAAGACTTCAGAAACACCAAGCAGTCAAGTGACAAATATACAGATTATGAAAAAAATTGCCATTAGAAATGGCCTCTAAGGTTTATGTCCAATCAGAGAAGTCGGTATTCATTACATAAGTCTGTTGATGCATCGATGATGTATACCAAATTTTGTCATAGAGCATTTGAAAATTATCAGAGATAGAGATCATTAATGATTTCGCATAAATTAAAGATGGCCGCCCATCCTTCCCACCACTCAGAGAAACTGATGTGGTTATTCATTGCAAGTGTCTTGATACATGGATGCTGTATACCAAGTTTCATATAGAACACTGAAATGGTATCAAAGATATACATCATCAAAGATTTTGCATAAATTAAAGATGGCCACCAAGGTTTCCGCCCAATCAGAAACACCAGAACTGCCATTTATCGTAAGTCTATTGATGCATCGATGATATATGCCAAATTTTACATCGAGCACTCGAACGGTATCAGAGATAGAGATCATTAATGATTTCGCATAAATTAAAGATGGCCGCCCATCCTTCCTGCCATTCAGAGGAACTGATGTGGTTAAACATTGCAGGTCTCTTGATACATCGTTGCTGTATACCAAGTTTCGTATAGAACACTTGAATGGTATCAAAGATATATATCATTAAAGATTTTGCATAAATTAAAGATGGCCACCAAGGTTTCCACCGAATCAGGGAAACTGGTTTGGTCATTCCTTTGAAGTTTCAAAAAACATCGATGATCTATACCAAGTTCACACACGGAACAGTGAAATGGTACCTAAGATACACAAGATTAATGATTTCGCATAAATTAAATATGGCCGCCAAAGTTTCCAACCAATCAGATCCAAATTCAATAGGGTTCTGGGTCAGGAGCATATGGATGTGCAGTGCAAGTTTGGTGTGCCTAGGGTAAGTCGTTCTAAAGATATCTTGGTAACGAGAAAGCTGTGATGGTTTCGCATAAATTAAAGATGGCCGCCAAAGTTTCCAACCAATCAGGTCCAGATTCAATAGGGTTCTGCGTCACGCGCATACGGATGTGCTCTGCAAGTTTGGTGTGCCTAGGGTAAGACGTTCTGAAGATATCTTGGTAACGAGAAAGGTGTGACGGACGGACGGACAGACGTACATGACGACAATACCCTTCGGCCAAGTTTTGGCCGAGGGGTGATTATGCAAATCAGGTCAAAGCTGCATAACTAGACCACACGGGAGACCTATGTATCAATTTTGAGATTGAGATTCAGTGGGTCATGAAAACTAGCAATAACAAGGAAGTCCAGGATGGTCACCAGGCAGTCATATATTGAATATGCAAATCAGGTTGAAAAACATATGTTGCAAAACTAGACTGACGGGAACCTGTGTACCAAATTTGATTTAAGATCCATTCTGCACGTCCGGAGAACTAGCGATGACTAGCTTTTATTCTGAAATGGAAATGGTTTTGAATCAAGTACACTGGAAAAAAATTCTGAAATCCGACCATCAGTGGATTCCGTATTTTATTTTGAGACCCCCCCACCAGCAGACACCGCACTAGGTTGCATTACTTGCTTGCACATGTACTTACTGTTGTACAATGACAGAATTTACAAGGATAGAATTTACGTAAACTGCATTACTTTTCAATTAAATCTGATGAAAATATTATCATTATTTGATCTGTGTACTGTCATGGTTTTAGCAGATCGGAAAGAAAACACCTACAGTAAACATTCTAATTATTTCCATCACCGGAAGTGGCTTCAAAACAGCTTTTTTAAATATAGATTTAACTAGCAACACGTTACTTTTGTTCAGTTCTGTCTATTCTTTAACCCGTTCTGTACCGTACCGGTACTTGAGTACTGGTAGAAAATAATTCAAGGAATTGTTGCAGATTTCTCATTCATGGGAACATAGATTTCTGGACTTTTAGCACAATGTTATACATTTTTGGAAAGCTCAGATTTTGGGCTTTCCGCGAATCAGACCAACTGTTGCAAGTTGTCTAAATTACTGGATGACACCACGATTATATTCCTAGTTAAAAATGCCTCAAATAGCTGGTACAGAAAGGGTTTAAGTTCATACCATTAAAGATTGCCTGCTATAGTCTGCTCCATCCATCTCAATTTAGAAATTTGTCTCGGCAATAATTTCACACAGCCAAAATGTTCACCATTTATCATAATGTTAAAAATTGCTGAGGCATACCAAATCTGCCTCCACATTCACCTCAGCAATTTCCTTTTGCTGAGGCGAATTGAGTGGGCTGCTGCTCTCTCAAGAATGAACCTGAAAGATCCACTTCCGTGATTGAATTATTAGAAGACTTACGTATATAGATAATATAGGGCTACCATCCAAACTTCAGTCTGAACAAACGATGCACGGGATTGCTCCTCGATCTAACATGAGATTGATCTAATCAAAACCCCTTGGCTTTCCCCAAATGATTGAGACCCATGTGTAGTGTGAATTGGGGAAGAGACAGTTCTATGTGGGATGATTAAGATATACCGGTAGTTGGTTACATTCAGGCATATAGGACAGAAATAGAAAAATTATATATCTGTAAAGGGGCATAATTTTGTAAAATATGGGTCGATGCCACTTTCGACAGGCGTCTGACTTAGCACTCTGTAAAATAAGAATCGAGACAAATAAGCTGTACCGAACACGGATCTGCAGATACAGCTTGTACATTCAACTACATATAGCAAAATCGGAGATTATTACATATGAAAGCGGCATAACTCCATAAGCCGAGGCGAGTAATCCTTTGTTGGCTTGTAGAATACAGAAATATAAACAAGTTTCCAAGATATAGTAGCTATATCGAACACAGTTCTGCAGATATAGTTGGTTACATTCAGGGATAAAAAAGGAATATACGTTGAAGAAATTCATGTATGTTGTGCAGATAATCTACCACATATAAACATGGCAAACCTGAAAGTGATCATCTGACATGATCTCCAATCATCAATGGCAACTGAATGTGACGACCAATGTCAACAGTATAGGAAATGAATACCAACAATACTCTGTCAGCAGTGTTTATAAGCTGTGTTATGTTCCTGGAATCCTAGCCTGCTTTACAAACTGCTCAAAACTTTATACATGACCATGGGCCTATTCCACACTGGTAAATTTCAACTTTCTTTTCAATAAAAAATTAACCCAGAAAGGTTAAGAAAATGAAAAAAAAAATACTCATCAATATCGGTTTACCCAGTGATGTTAACGGATGCATGAGCTGTAATGGCACTGCTGTACCAGTGAAACATGGAATAGTTCCTGGAGCCGACTAGGGATCATCTGAAATTAACATTACACATGTGTCACATACATTTTACTTTCACTACACGAGGCCAAATTATGCAGAAGGCAAGCTACATACCGGTATTAAAAAATATATTCTGACAAGATCAGAGATTATGGAATACATGTAATTCTAAATTCTAAAGAATAATTCACTATTTGCATATATTGTAAATCATGTCTGGAGAGAGGCCTTCCAGTCTCACATGTGCTAACCTACCCGATACGGGTTTCACAATGTTAAAATGACGTGACGTTGCGACATCGAGAGGAGCATATACTGTATGTTATAACATGTGGCATGTATGGGAGCCCATGACGTGACGTCACGATGTTGCAAAATTAACTTGGAAAATCCCTAGTATCTAGAGAAACTTTGCGCAATTTATGTGTGAAGCTCTTGGTGAACTGAGATGAAATTTGGACACAGTAATGTTATTATTAATATTGACCGTTTCAAAGTTATCGCTTTCAAAGTACAGGTACAACACGCTCAATGTCTATCCCATCACAATGGCCCGTAAAAGACACTGCATTTGTAACAGCATCAGATGTCACTACTATCGGTCCCGGATATAAGTGCAGGGCTTCGTGTTTAGCGCGAGTGATAGCTCACCTGCGTGCAAACACTAGCATAAATTCATGTCATGAGTGTGATTTTAGCTCACGTAAACTATCACATTTTATATTGTATTATATAGCAATCACTCGCCTGACTTTTAAATACCCTCTCCTAAATATTTTGATGTGAGCTATTTTTAGCTCGCGCACTAATTCTAAACACGAAGCCCTGAAGTGGCACACCATTGGCCTTCTGGGCATTCACAATAGTTCTGAAACTGGACAGCGGTTGCCCATCTACTGCCAGAAGATAAGCAGACTTTATTAGCTTCTTATAAGCATCTCTCGATGGGATAGACTTGTATATCCCATTTGGGATATTTCACTAAGTTTCGGGTCCGTGAAGATAGACAAGTGGATGGCGAATGTGAACAAGAATACGTTAACAACAACAACAAATTGTCTCTCAGAAAAGTCTAACGCGACCGACTTTTTTTGGCGCGTTTAGTTCGCCTGACTCGCTAAAAATTGTGCATTTTCGTGTTCCTCGACTAAACAACCATATTTCACATTTATTACATCGTTTTAACTCACCATTTCATCTCTCAATACGAATTCAACAAAGATTATCGAATCCACCTCGTTGGAATTGCCGGAAGTGACAAGTTGCGCCACCTGTCTTTTGTTTTACGAAGAGTGACCACTGGATCGCTAATTCTGTCAGACTAATTACCAATCAGGGCCTACCAAAAGACAACCTCGCGAACCAGTGTATCGATCGTTTTTTTCGGATCCATCATTAAAATTAGCAATGTAAGACAGTATAATATGCAGAATGAAATAAAGCAGTTATTTGGAATTTGCAACATATATTTGCAACTTCAAAAATCACTTTCCCTACACCATTCTCCTCAGACCGATGTTGCTGAACATTGAGAAGAAAAATATCAGGCGGATAAACATTAGCCGAACTGCCCATCATCTTTGTTGCCTTTTAACGTACAGGGACATTTCTCTCCAACAAGTTACATTGCTCATGCGTGAATGTACTAGTCCGTGTCTTCATTCGAGGAGTCGGTGTCTTCTTCAGAGGAAATGTGCAGCTGTATTTCATCTGAAGGACACATATTATATTTTAATTTTCATACATATTTGTAAATGAATTTAATATACTTCCATGAATTATATTCCTCCCCATTCAACAAAACGCTACCATTCACTGTGAGAACATTTAACCGGTAGATTTGCCTTGTTCTGCAATATGGCAACAGTTGGGGGTAGAATTTTGGGGGAGTTGTCGTGCATGTTCAGAAATCCGTAACCATGCTGTCAGAAAATCTTTGCGACATTCGACGTCACCAGTGCCAAGATCAAAGATATTCTCTCTTGCATCAGTTCGGTGTTAATTTATCGTGCACCGATATAATGTATCACTTGCATCAGGTATGGGATTGTCAAATTTTCTGCATTTAATTTTTTAATATGTCCGATTAAATATGTGGCGATATACAAACGGAATCATGCGCAATGTATCATTCATGTAAATGGGGACATTTATGTGAAGAGAAATAAGTAACTCATAAAATGTGAAACTTTCTAGTAATTTGCAGAATTAATTCCTTACCGATACATCAAGCAGATGAAGTCGACATTTCAGAAGGTTACAAATGCTAAATGCAGGTGATGTAAAAAGGGAAAGGTCAATAGATATAGGAATGAAATACGAGACGTTCAATGCAATTTCGTAAGGCAATGACTATTTCCTAATATGGCCAAAGTAACACTCCACATTCAAAATATACCTAGCAAGAGAGGCAAATCATGAAAACTTACAGGACTTACGACAAAATTACAGGATACCGAAAATATTCTTACCATGCTCAGTAATCCACGCAATGGAGAAGATTAGACTTCTATTTCTATTTCGCACGTGCAACTGGTCAAGTAGCCGAATAGATCCTTATATATGGGAACAACACGTGATATGACCTTATTACCATATATTTTTTATTTTATTATTATTATTTTTCTATACTGCTAATATCAGATGTTGTCTTTTGGTCGGCCCTGATTGGTAATTAGTCTGACAGAATTAGTGATCCAGTGGTCACTCTTCGTAAAACAATAGACAAGTGGCGCAACTTGTCACTTCCAGCAATTCCAACGAGGTGGATTCGATAATCTTTGTTGAATTAGTATAATTTGTGAGATGAAATGGTGAGTTAAAACGATGTAATAAATGTGAAATATGGTTGTTTAGTCGAGGAACACGAACATGCACAATTTTTAACGAGTCAGGCGAACTAAACGCGCCAAAAAAAGTCGGTCGCGTTAGACTTTTCTGAGAGACAATTTGTTGTTGTTGTTAACGTATTCTTGTTCACATTCGCCATCCACTTGTCTATCTTCACGGACCCGAAACTTAGTGAAATATCCCAAATGGGATATACAAGTCTAGCATGACTGCCCGGTTATTGGACAGGCCCTATTATTGGACACCTAGACCCAGCGGGGCTATTTTCTGGGAATATTACATGACAACTGCAATACAAATTTAAATTTACAGTTGAGTTACAAAGACATGCTAATAAATTTCTGTTTACTCACGGAATTTGTGCACGTTTAACCCTCGTGCGGGTCGGAAATAGGGTCACAAATTTGGGTAAAAAAATGCGTCAGAAAATTTCCTTCAGTTTCTCAGTTTCATTCCTGATTGCAGGTTTGATTAAATTCAACAAAATTTAACTGAAAATGTTCCCACAAATATAGAGAATCTTCATTCTGAATCTCAGTGTGCAACGCGACAGGCGTTTGGCAGACGATGTATATTTCTACCCGCCACTCGGTCTAAAAATAGAAGAATACCGGGAGCAGCCAGTTTACGATAGCACGACATGTGGCTCACACTGGCAATAGCATTGATTGACAGCCAATGATAATAGACACTCCCAAAAACTGCAAAATTTGGGACCGGGTTGAATTTTCGACGCTATTCCAAAACTCATTTGTGGGCTACAGTGCGGATTCATGTTTAAATATTCTTGGAGGTTTACTAAAGACTGTGGGACAAACAATTTGACAGTAAGTGGATTAGTTTCAAATAAATCCATCACTGAAAAAGTGTCCAATAACTGGGCGCAAACTTGTATTTTCATACCGTGGATGGTCCCTGCGTTTCAACTATTCCCAGTCTCTCCCCGTATTTTTTCTTCAATATTTTTTTATGACGATTTATCACTAAAGATGTAGTCCTTTGTCCAGTGTTACTTTCTCGGCCATACGTGGTCGCATGGCCGACCTGCAGACTCTTATTCATAAAAAAGTGTCCAATAACCGGGCAGTCATGCTATCCCATATTGGATACATTAACCCAACTGGGATATTATAACCCAGTTAGTCCTTTGCTCTGACCTGTTCAAGTCTTTTGTGAAATTCATGTAGCATAGCTACTTTAGACGAGAAATGTCTGCTAACTGTATACTTGGATACAAAATTTGTACCACTCACGTATCTGTCAATATCTTTCAGGGCTTGTCCTTTAACAGTGTTTTTCAGTCTGTCTCCGTGTTTGGCACACAAAGTACACCACACGCACACACGAACGACCATCTCTCGACCATCGATCTTCTGTGTCATAGTCGATCAACCCACCTGTATTCCACGTTAAAAAAGTTGCCAACTGTACACTATTTCCTTTACGGGTGGCCATAACAAATTGTATAGAAGGATCATCAATATAGTTCGTAAGTCGTAATAAGATAGTCATTATCCCACTGTATAAAACACTGGTTCGCCCACACCTTGAATACGCAAATGTGGTTTGGCATCCTAGTCTCGTCCGTGATATGCGGAAAGTGGAACGAGTCCAACACAGAGTAACTAAGATCATAACGGGTATGTCTAACCTGTCATACGAGGATCATCTACGTGTTCTAAATCTCCCATCATTGTGCTACCGATGGTTACGAGCAGATATGATACAGGTCTACAAGATCCTAAATGGTTTGGATGATATTGATCCCACCACGCTGTTTGTAATGAGAGACAGTAGTAATACTCGAGGACACGATAAGAAGATCCTCAAGCCTCAGTCGAGATTAAAAATGAAACAAAATGTATTTGCTGTCCGAGTCGTCAACTTCTGGAATTCGCTACCAGCTGAGGCAGTAAATGCAACCAGTGTGAACATGTTCAAAACAACATTTGGAAAACATACACAGTGCATACAGTACGAGACAGATTTTAGCTCCCCCCCATACAGTATCTACCTCGAGAGAGTGCGACAAGGTGGGCGTTATAGGCATTATGCCTTCTAGTTGCCCCAACGCAAGTAAGTAAGTAAGTAAGTAAGTAAGTTCAAAATCAAAAATGGCGGCTGAACTGAGTGAAGGTGCGTTACAAATTTTTACTCGGAAACGGACCGAAACACATTTTTGATAAAGTTGAATGCGATCAATGTAATGTGGTACAATTGATTTAATTAAAAGAAATCAAATTGTTTTTAGATTATAGATAATCATGTATGTGTACGATAGGAAATGTTATTGACGTAAATTGCCATTTAGAGCAGTATATTGAAAACCACGAGAAATACGGATTCCGGACTAGAGTTCAAGTTAGCATTTTCGATTGACTGCAGGCCACTAAATCTACCACAAACAAAAAAGAGTTCTCCGTTCAACTGTGCATGTCGTCTGACGGCTCACAACAACAACCAGAGGAGTTGATATTTTTGTTCTTTTGTACCGTTCTCGGCGTGCGCGATTTATCAAGCCCCTGAGAATAAAATCAGGCGCGCTGTGGTGCGCGATCAATACATATACAGGACAGTATCATAACAAAGTTAGCCACAAAATTACCTAATTAGTCCAACGTCTATCGTGTCTTTATTTATTTTCTTAAGAACTCAATTTACAAACTAGAAATAATAATAATAATAGAGTCTACGTTATTGCAGACTCAATATTCATGTAGAGATGTTGTAGGGCATAGGCCTATGCAAAATAAACAGTGGGCCTACGGGTAACAATTAGGCCTACTATACACATGGCTCATCGATTTAATAGTTCCTTAATTGACGTGCGCTCAAAACTGCTCCTCTGATACTCTTGTAGAAATTCTTGGTATATTGTTCGTTGTAAATTTAAGGACAGCTTTCCGTCCAGTCTCCGTGCACCGGAATCTTAGCGGAAACCTAGGTCAGTTTCCGACCTGTTTCTGCGCAACCGGAAACAGGCTAGAAACTTAATAGCAGTTTCCGGTCCATTTCCGCTGCATTGGAAACAGAGCGGAAACTGACATCAGTTTTTGTCCAGTTTCCATGTACTGGAATCAGGGCGGAAACCTAGGTCAGTTTCTGATCTGTTTCTGCTCAAGCGGAAACCGGCTGGAAACTTGAATAGCAGTTTCCAGTCTATTTCCGCTGGATTGGAAACATGGGGGAAACTCGCGTTGGTTTCCGAGCTGTTTCTGCTCGAGCGGAAACAGGTCTGAAACTCCAGCACCAGTTTTCAGTCCATTTCCGATGCATTGGAAACAGAGCGGAAACTAACATCAGTTTCCCACCCGTTTCCGCTGAAGCGTAATCTGGGCGGAAATTTAAGGACAGCTTTCCGTCCAGTCTCCGTGCACCGGAATCTTAGCGGAAACCTATGTCAGTTTCCGACCTGTTTCTGCGCAACCGGAAACAGGCTAGAAACTTGAATAGCAGTTTCCGGTCCATTTCCGCTGGATTTGAAACAGAGCGGAAACTCGCGTTGGTATCGGAGCCGTTTCACAAGCAGGTCGGAAACTTCAATACCAGTTTCCAGTCCATTTCTGCTGCATTGGAAACAGAGCGGTAACTGACATCAGTTTCTGACCAGTTTCCGCTGGAGCGGAATCTGGGCGGAAATTTGACAACAGGTTTTTGTCCAGTTTCCATGTAACGGAATCTTGGCGGAAACCTAGGTCAGTTTCCGATCTGTTTCTGCTCAAGCGGAAACCGGCTGGAAACTTGAATAGCAGTTTCCAGTCTATTTCCGCTGGATTGGAAACATGGGGGAAACTCGCGTTGGTTTCCGAGCTGTTTCTGCTCGAGCGGAAACAGGTCGGAAACTTCAGTACCAGTTTTCAGTCCATTTCCGATGCATTAGAAACAGAGCGGAAACTAACATCAGTTTCCCACCCATTTCCGGTGAAGCGTAATTTGGGCGGAAATTTAACAACAGGTTTCTGTCCAGTTTCCGTGCACCGGATTCTTGGCGGAAACAAAAACACCTGTTTCCACTGGTTTTCGCATCACGGAAACAGGCTGGAAATGGGGTGTTACAGTTTCCAACTGGTTTCCGCCAAGAATCCGCATTTTTGGAAACCAGTACATTTCACCCAGTGTTGGTTACTTTGATACTTTAAAGTATCCGTCAACAAACTCATTCCAGATAAACACTTCACGGTAATATTTTACTGATATCCACACCTTGGCCAACCAATGCGCACATATATGACTAGCTCGCCAATGATTCGGACGTTTATGTTATTTCGGTACTGTGTGTTTTTCTCCCGCAATATATGGCCAACAATATATTCTTATATATTTTATGGTAATTTATATGAGTTTCAAATATCAGTCCCATAGTAGAATAGCTAACTTTTACCTATTTTGCGATAATTCAATTCAAGCCAACCACCTATTGGAAAACACAATGTGGGCGACGGCTATCTACTGAATGTGGGAGCTGATGCTTGTTTTTATACGTACGGCCTGAACATACATGTACCTGTGCTTCACTCCAATTTTAGAACTAATATTATATGCTCTATTATATATACTGATAACATAAGAATGGTTCTATGTCGTTCTCCTGAGCAAGACCTTTACAAATGACGTATAAATAGTATCTCTTCATCGGGTTGTTATCGAGTTATGACACAACCCATTTTGGACGACGGTTATCTGCTTAATGTAGGATTGGACGATTTCAATTACAACAAATCGATCATAAACATGCCATATAGTAGGCCCAGTCAGAGAAACATTGTCTCTAGCCAAATAAAGAGTATTGTGGATTTTTTTTTAATCCCAAAGACAGGTCTACAGCGTGTAATGTTTGACAGGTTTCAGTCTGATCTGTTTATTTGGCTGTGACCTAACTCTCCTATTCTACCCCTTATCTGTCTAAAGCAATAATGTATGACATATACAGTACATGGATGACAGACAGACAGTACGGTTTTAATAAATGTAAAGATAACGTTCAGTAAGTTTTGTTTATTTTCCTTTTGTGCGGGTGAAGAACGATTTATGGTCCACAGAACAATCACAATACTATTCATGGAAACAGCATGAAATTCACATAAACATTTACAATTAACGAAAACGAAGTTTATAACAGATATATATATATATATGATATGCAGTGATAATGAGCAGATCACTGAGATGACATTAGAATATTACAAGAAAACCGAAAATAAGAATACAACAAAAAAATATAGGATTACGTATTCATTCAGGAAAGACAACCAGAAATAAATGTAAGACAGAATATAAAAAAAATCAATACGAAGTCAATATTTGTATAAACGATTACGTCAAACATATATAACAAACATGTTAACTGCTGTATTTTTGAAAAATAAATTCATTATTTTCATTATTTTCTCTCACTCTGTGTTTCCTGTGCGGCAAACTCAAGAATATATTTCATATAACAGAAGTGGTCAGTAATCAAAATAGTCAACTGATGTATCTACCGCTTTTTTATTGTTTTTTTTTCTCACACCTACATGATTGTAGGTTGCACAAGGGTGGTTCGGTATTACCGGTAAGCCTCGACTAGTTCAATAGCGCCTTCGGAGATCTTCGTACATTCTCGGACATTACGTAGTGCCATTTGAGAAATAGATAGCAGGATGCTAAAAAGCCATGAAAGCCATCTCACGATAATTTTTTAAGCATAACGTTCATTTTATTCTCACTTTAGGAGAACACAGATAATTGAGCTGTCTACGATGATTTCAACACATACGTATTATCCAAAGTAACAAGTATGAAAAAAGACCCAGCAAGCAAATAGATCACAATGCTTCCCACACCAAAACAAAGAACGCTAAAAGAACGTTTAAAAGAACACAAATAATTGAGTTGTATCCGTTTTCAGATGACTTCAGCTCATAATATTATCTCATAGTAACACATACATGTATAATAAGATAAACCCATGTGAGTAAATGAATCACAATTCTTCGCACACCCAAACAAGACCTTGGAGTTAAAAAATGCTGGAAGTTTCGAAAAACATTCTTTGAGACATGTGAGTTAACATTAAGGTTGAATGACTTCAATCAAAATAGTTTAATATTTTCTTAAACGATTAAAGGGCCCTCTTTGACACATGTTGGGTAGGCTAAAGGCATTCAAATAGTTCGATAAGCTCTCCCTATCGCAAAGCAATTCAGACGTAAACGCAGAAATTTCTGTTTGGTATTTGGGGTGCATAAATTAGCAAATCCCACAACAATCGAATTCAAGATATTTTTTTTCATTTGCACGTCTTTCGGTCTCATCTTGACAGAACACAGAAAACACAGATACGAGTATTTTTTCAATTAGTTTTGTTTTTAAATAAATAAATTTGTCACATGCTGAGACATCAATATAATACTAATTATTCATCAATAACTGAGTTGATGAAAGAACGTTCTATCACACAAATCTAAAAAGCGACAGAATCAGTATTAAGTAAGATCTGAAATATAATTGTCACTTGATATAAAGTCAGACTGAATAGAAATATGTTATACTGATACTCAAATTTGCAATATGCCACAAAAAATCAGCAAAATACTCAATTTCAAATTCGATAAGTATATTGGGTTCCATGATACTCATGATGACGTCATAACGATATCCGTACTCTACATTCGTTAGGTGCTATCCAGCTTCTGAAAGTGAAACAAGATAAAATAGTTACAGAACAAATTATCAATAACATTAAATGCAAGCGTCTATGATCACAATACCGCGTTCATCAGACACGACCCCAACATCAAATCAAGCATATATTAAAAAAATATATATAGATAACTGCATCAAACAACTCAAAACACGCCACTCAATTTCAGTGTGATCAACACTGATCAAGTAGTCAATCGATATGGTGTTATGTTGGTACACAGAGATTATGAGCGAGCTATGTATGTATCGTCGTCGATAACTGACAATTACAAGCGTCTAGTCCGTCATTCATAATCCAGCCGTCGTCCATTAGAGAATATCCGCGTCCATAATCCAAAGACCTATTCCATTTTCCATATAACAGTATTTAGCACCAAATTCAAAAAGACAATCATAGTATACATAAACATAGGCTTGTTTCCTGCAAGAGAGAAGCGGTCAACAGTTTTCAATGATGCCGGCAAGACACCATGATGTTCCAAAAATATCAAATCCGTATCGCTGATCAGTATTCTTAATCCATAATATTCGTTATAGAGTCGTCATCTAAAACAAGATGTATCTCAGTCACGCTTTGATTGTGGCTGTTCATATGAGTACCATGAGGATCTTGAAGTACATGGGTTCATACGGCCCCTAGCCCCAGGTTAAGCGGAATTAGACGAACCAAACTTGACCATGCCAATATGTTTTATGAAGAGGCATTTGGAAGACCTGTTCTATTAATACACCTCGCTATTCGCCAATGATGCACAATTCGAAATTGTCAGAAATTGATTTCCAATGAAAATAACTATGACCCAATTCTGAACAAATCGAATGACCGATACAAAAATTGGTATAACATGTACTTACATGAGTTCTGAGTAGTGAACATGGTGTACAGGGCGCTCCATATTATTGTCTAATGAGTGGACAACCAAATCTGTGAAAAGTTAGAAACGTGTTTGTAACGAATAAATGATTAATCAAGATATAGAGTGTTGAATCTTATATCCTAATTTTGTTCTCTCACATATACCAAATGTTTCCTTTGGCTGTGGAATTATGTAATGTACCACAACTGGATACTCAATGTTCTTGGGTGGTTTTAGAAGTTATAAGCGAAGAAATTTGAAGTCATTTTTACAAAGTGCTCCTTCTAAAACAAAAAACAAAAATTATAATCAAAATATTAAAATCATATCAGACGAATCCGGAATAAACAGCTTTCAGAAAATGTATAGCTCGTGTTTGGGAGGTTATTTTGGATGGTTAAGGTTCTATGATCACTAGCTATAAGATTGTGTGAACCATAACAGCTTTTGCTCAATTTAAATGCATTAATTAAAGTCACATGAGCGAATTCTATATTTTCTGAAGACTGCTTATACGAGATATTAATTAAATATTTTTATTAGCCTATCTGAATTATTTGTATTTAAACGGGCTGGTTTGAAACAAAATTTGGTCTTCAAATAAGTTAATATTGATCTATCGAAAATATTGGAACTTTTAGATACTTATTATATATTTTTCAAGCGAATAATAAAACCTCATGTTATTGTAAATCGTGTTCAAAGCTAATATTAATTTCTTTAAATTTTACATAAAACCTCCCGTACTTTGTACAGGACAAATACTGAAGTTTCATATTGTTAAAGCTCAGTGTCAAAAAAGACTCTTCAAAGAGAGTGTCGGCTGGGGTTTGAAATTGGGTTTTCGTCTGTGTTTGACTTTCTTGTATACATTTTAGCATGGATATTTTTAATATATCTAAAATATGACACATTGAACCAAAATAACATTTCGAAGTAATATCACGACAGACATGGTAACTTTGAAAACATCAGACTTGTTCTGGTTCAACGTGTCATATTTCAGATATATTAAAAAATCCATTCTAAAATGTGTACGGAAAAGGCAAAAAATGAAGAAAGTCCAATTTCAAACGCCAGTCGACGTTGTTTTACCTCAAAAACTGACAGTGAGCCTTAACAATATTAAAATTGAGAGGAAAATAATTATGCGTGAATGTCCTGAAGTAGAAAAACTCAAAAAACCAGCTATATTTATAGAAGAATTTACCTTTGGAAAAATACTTCACTGAGAGTAGAGATGTTTGGTATAAATTAATGAAGTATAAGTTTGAAAATAATTTAGTTTCACTCCAGGCATAATAGAAATTTGCTTGCATTTTCTAACTATAGTTCCCAAAACAAATGTTCTATTGTGATAAATATTAGCCTGTATTAAATATCAACATTCAAGACAAAGTGATAAATACGAAATTTCCACGACTTCTGCCATTAATATTGATATAATTTTGGTTTGATAAAATATACTTAAAATCATCAAACTCTGAACCCCACATAACATTTAACCATAGTCCATGATAATCCACAGTTCAATACGTTGAGTTCAACGTCATTTCTTGGTGTTAACCAATACCATTTTTCTTTTTACCTTGTTATATATATTCCCCATCGATACAACGCCCACAACCTGATTTTCTGTTAAAAATCTATATATTTTTTCTGTTCGCGTGTACACGCTGTTATGATATCCAGCCTGTTAGTATGCCCTTCGTTTATTTTGAGGAAGCCACTAAAACATCTGAACTGCTCAAGCGGGACTTAAAACTAAAAATGTGGCTGTAACTTGGTTGCACCCACTTTAGTTCAAAATGGTGGATCAGGGTTCTGTTTTGGTAGCTGGGAAAATTAAAGTGGTAGTTCGAATAATTATGCAGAAGATTTAGTTACCAGATTACTGATAATGCAAGCTATGAAAAGGCAAGACCAGATAAATTTTGTACTCCTAATTGGGACAACTTTTGTAGTAGTTCAACCAACCATGCGGAAGCTTAAGATTCCAGACTACTGGCATTTCAAACTACCAAAAGTGGATGCGACCGTCTGAAACAGTTTATTTTTATGGTGTAAAGTTGACATAACCGCTAACAAGGTAAGCCAATTTACTCTCATTCTCGCCATGATCACAACGTGAAAATACAAACCTCGGCACCGGTCGAATAGCCATCCTTTTAAGTTTTGGTCGGATAATTTTGGGTAAAATTGAACCTCCTCTCTCCGAAGCCGTGTCGATAAAACGCTTTACGATAATCTTGGAGAGTTTCTCAGAAATTTGATTTACACTGTAAATCGCTTTGCCTTCTGTGAATGGCAGTGATATGTATAGTATTACTATACTGAGAACGATGTGCATCCCGAGTTTCCCGCTCATTGCTGTTCAATGGTGATTACGATATTACAATCTTGAAGTAATTCTGTGAACATCGCTGAGTAATTTCATATAATTTATGTGAATTTGTATTTATACCTGTTCCGGGAGCCGCACGCGAGAAATTGTCATTCCGTCGCAACCCCCGCGTAAATTTTGTTTGACTCCTATTTCTGGTAAATGAACATCTCCGGGTCGATTAAATACCGTAGTATTTGTTGGTTGAAAACACACTTACAAAGATAAAAACTGACAGGTGCTTATTCATTCGCCTTAACCAACATGTTAACGGAAATGCCAATAGTGCAATTCTAACCCACATACATAAATGTAAGCGACTTAACAGCAATGTTTGATCTAGAAAACAGCCAACCCACTGTGCCAGCTTAACAATTAGCAAAATTTGTTGACAAAGTCAACGATTGAAACATCCTCGTTTTCAAGGCAGCTGTTGCTATCAGGCGAGAAAACCCACATTTGAATTGTGGTCTCAAAGCATCTAAAGATCTAACACTTTTCCGGTAACCACACTCTCAGAAATAGTCAAGGAATAATCCTGAATAGATCAGGCTGCCCACCCACAACTCAATTTCAGAGATTTTACCTGAAATCCAGGGATAATTTCCTGAAATTCAGGTATATCATCCATGAATTGAAGTTAAATTACCTGAATTTTAGGGGATTTCACGTACCTGAATAGGGTCGGGAACTTACTCATCAGGGTATTAAATTTGCCTGAATTTCAAAGAAAATCCTCTCATTCAGGGATCTTTTTTCTGAAATTCAGGAAATTATCACTGGATTTCAGGTAAAATCCCTGAAATTGAGTTGTGAATGTGCAGCCTGATCTATTCGGGATTATTCTCTGAATATTTCTGACAGGTGTACCCTCTCAATTCTTTTCATTGGCTATAGTTCATGTGAGCACCTTTCTATTTAATTTCATTTTTAGTTGATTTCATACTTTTAATACATTACTCACTTTATAGTACATGTATGTCTGACTGTTTGATTGTCTTTGAATGGTTCATGTAAAAATTATATGTACACATGGAACCTGTAGTAAACTACGGGTGTTCTATTCTCAATTCCATAACACTTGTGTCTATAACAACTTGCTAACCGCACAATTATTAAGTGTTTAGCCCGGTTGTGTGAAATGCACATGTGTCAAGTGCAGGTGTTCATTGGAAGATTCATATTTTCACGGCGGGAGAGGAAGGGGTCGTCTGTTTCATACAATCGAATAAACACACAAAGATGGAATTTCTTTCTCAAGTTTAAGTGCTGTTTTCATCATGAAATTGATTAACAAAGCGACACAAATAGACCTAAATAGTATTTCCACAGAGCCTGGCTCAGCTGACAGAATAACTCTCAATTTGAGAGACCACATAGACTTGTTCACTGACATTGGCACGGTACCAACCGAGACGGGAGCATCGTGCCAATGTCATTGAACAAGCTTTTTCAAGAAAGGAGAGAAAGGTGGTCAAAGTCTAAAATATGTTTTCAATCTTTCATTATAGTCTTTTTTGATAATCAGTTTGGGAAGTGCAACAGAATAGAGATAATGTTTTCATAGGCGTGGGACAGTTTATGAATTTGTGGGAAAGTTGATAGATTTTAGGGCGCGGGCTTCGCTCTTGCCCTAAAATGTAAACTTTACCACACTAACAGTGCGTAAAATAACCATTAAGCATGCCTATGAAAACATTATTTCTTAAATAAACATCACATAGAAGTCAAGCTATCACTAGGAGGCCAGAAATTCTAGTTTAAGAGTAGTGTTGAATACCTAGGTATGATCTCTGACCGCAAACTCACCTGGAAAGACCATATTGACCAGTTATTTGTTTGGTGTAACAAAGACCTGAACCTTATGAGGTTCGTGTCCGGTACTGGGGAGGGGACAATAAACATAGTTTAATCAAATAACATCAAACTCTCATCAGATCAAACTAGATTATGGTTCAATTGCCTACCAATCAGCATGCAAGTCCAAGTTAAAGAGAATGGACAACATCCAGTATTCGGCCTTAAAAATAGCCTCCGAGGCGTTCAAAGGAACTCCTTTATTCTACAAATAGAAACGAACGAAAAACCCTTACATTTAAGACGAGAGGAGTTGTCCATGAAATATACAGGGAAAACTATAGCCAAGGAGGATAACTCAAAAAGTGAATACGAATACCTGAAAACGAAATGGGAAAAAGACTTCGCGCTACATAATAGACAGATTATCCCAAAAACACGACATTACTATTTCGCGTATCTCTGACACTGACAAGGCCAATAGACCGCCATGGCAATTAGTCACACCTCACATGGACACGAACATGCACAATTACTTCACTAAGCAGGACAATCCAGAGCATCCCGACACACTGGAAAACAAGCTTAAAAAATGTTTGGTTACCATATTAAATCCCAAACCTCCTTTAATGAATAAGATATACACCAACTTAAAGTGATCGTAAACCCTCAAGTAAAGTTTCCATCAAATGAAAGACCATTGCAAACAGCGTGGGAAAATATTTATTGTATTTTTTACGATTTAATGACACAGAGTAAACTGCAATTAAAGCATGGTATTCTATGGTGATCTTTTGCAATCACATCTAGGTCCAGTGACGTCACACTGCCTTAATGCATATATTTCAAACTTTGTATGCACTTTCCAGTGCTTGGTTCAAGCTTAAGGTATGTATATTTTGACTTTCAACACAGACTCACTGTTCCAATGTGCATGTTCCAAAATCAGGGAAATTAAATGCAAGATTCAAATTGACTTGACACTCATGAGTCACCATCTCCCAGATTTTGGTGAAACATGCACATTGCAACAGTGAGTCTGTGTTGAAACACACCAGCTTGAATCAAGCACTGGAAAGTGCATACAAAGTTTGAAATATATGTATTAAGGCAGTATGACGTCACTGGACCTAAAACGCCCGAGGATATATTATAGTACAGAAACACGGATCTCTACAAACTTTTTTTATTTCTTTGTGATACAGACACAACACCCTGAACACCACAGACGAGCTAGACCAGACCTAAATGGGTACAAAGACAAATGAATAATCCACTCGATTACAAGTACCATGAACAATTTACACATATTTACCAGTATAACCTGATCAAAATAGAACGACGAATTTGTACATAGACGATTCTTCTTTTCTTCTTTTCATATATCCCTTTGCTCCCTCTTTGTTATTCATTTATTCTAAAATATAGCGCTTGTAAAGATCTTGAATGAACTAAGAAATGTGCCGTGAAATTTAAAGAAAACATTGAGTTGGTGTGCCGCGAAATCCGTTTGGGAAACGACCCTTAAATTGCATTTTCAATAAGTCATTTACAATTCCTGACGATGACATAAATTAATACATGTTGAAATATTGATCTACAAAATGCTATTCGCTAATATATCCGGAGTCACCATTCAAGTATTATGCCAAGTTGATCAGTGGATCCCAGAACATTGCAAAAATTTGCCTCCAAATAACACCTTTCAGACAAAATAATCCGAATTTTTTCAGCTAGTTTTGTCTCGTCAAATCCTTCAAAAGTCTTTGTTCTCGTGATTTTTTATGGAATATTTCTCCGATATTCTCTGTTTCTGTCACAGTACCTCATTCTTGGTGATATTTGGCATATAATATCGAAAGATATATGTCACTCGTTTAATTCTGGACCGTATTTCCTACTAAGGCCCGTTTGACCTCAGCATGCATTCAGATAGATGTTCGTCCGGTCATGATAGCATGAGAGCCGAATGGGGGTAGGGTAATTGTTCCATGCATTGCTTTTGGATATTGATCTGAACGATAGCGTAATCAGACTTGGATAACTGCTTTGATTTCGTCAATGGGACGTCATGAATCTCGAAATTGTATATTTACTTTATTTGTATCTGTTCTGATTGTTTTCTTTAAATATTTCTATAATTGTTACGCTTATATCTGCAGCGTGTTTCAAAAAGTTAAATTTGCGCCAAGTATAGCACAGGAGTAAATTAATAAGGTTTTATGGGTGACAAACTAATATTCTGGCCCTAAAGATGATCTAAACAATCTGATTGCCAGTGCTTCAAGTTTTAAGCATATCCTCACAAACATTGGACTAAGCACGTGTGTGATGCACATTGTCAAGTTACAACTTGCAGATGTGAGAAGTGGAAGGATGAAGAAAAGGGTCGTCACTCCATTGTGGGAACTTGGTATTTACTGATTTTGCATGAGTAAATGTAACTTTGATACAATTAGCAGGGGGTTATGAGGAAAAATTATTTGGAATGATTAAGAGACGATTTTATTGCTGGAGATGGTCTGATTTCTCAGTCTTGTTTGCAATGAATTGTGGGTAAAATTGAAATGGTGACCGTGTTGGGATGGTCTGATATCTGGGGAAAATTACAGAATTGACATACATATTACTTTTGCCGAGACTGGCCTAATATTTGCAAAAAGAAATGATAGAAGAGGGATCCACACAACATACTTGGCGCGAAAATAACACCAGCAATGCAACTCTGCATTTTAGCTAAGTTTTGATTATGATGTTAACGTGTGATGCTATGGGCTGCTTGAATATCATGCGTTTTCACATGGTGTTCAAATGAACACCACAATCTGACTGATACTCTGGAACCGTCTTGGAAATTCATTTGGATGAAGAATAATGGTTAGTGAATAGGATTTTACATATAGAACATTATCATGTCTTACTGACATAATCGAAAACTGCTGACCGCTTCTCTCTTCTGTTTTTTTTTCATATTTTTATTTCATACACATTTGGAATTGGCGCTAACTGTCAATCGGTCTTTCGATTGTTGACGCGGAACTGACACTTGCTAGCAAGTTTGTATTGACAAATTCAAAATAGATATTGGATCTTCGTTCCATAACTATTTTTTCAGCTACCTTTTACACAATCTTTTGGGAAGGCATTCGAATGTTTGTTTTTGTTTGTCAATATATAATAAGTAGCACAAATGTAACAGTATGTTCCTATAATGTTTACCTAGCTTGACGAATGGAGGTAAGAAAATGAAAAGTATCCAATCTCGAATGAGATTAACTTGGCGCATTAAGTTATATGAACTGACGTACATATTTGCAATATCCACCATCCACATTATCTTTGATGTGGATGCTATACAAACTCGGTCTTTGGATAATACAATCGGAATTTCTTTAATGGATTACTGCTGAATATTGAATGACGGATTAGACGCCTGTATTTAAAAAGTTGGAAGTATCTGCAACGAAACGTCAGCTCCATAACAATAAAGAATATTTTATCCATAAAATAGACTATAGTGTTGCAATATCTATGGACAGCTATTAACGCATACCGGTCACAAAGAAAACATGTTGGCAGTTAAATGATGGATATCTTGAAAATCATTAAGAGACCAACGATAGGTGGGTTTGCCGACTGAAGACTAAACATAGTTTCATAAAACTTGACAAGACAACATGAGAAAATTGTATATGAAAGTAAGATATCTTATTCTAACTATACTTCACTAACGTTCCGTAGTGATCGGTGGCGTGAGATAAAATCCCTCAGTGGTCCTGTTTAGACGACTGTTCGCGGGGGGGGGGGGGGGATTTGGTTTAATGTCAGGCCCAAGGCTGTTCCACTCATATGGTGACAATCAGTTTGGTTGGTGGAGAAAAACGGAGTACCCTGAGAGAACCACAGCCCGTCGGCTAGTAACTGACAAACTTTCACACATGGACCAGCTGGGCTCTAATCCGTGCCTGTTCAGCGGTGTGAGGCTAGCGGTCACCAGCGAAGCGCCTTAGACCACTTGATCACCGAGGGCCCCAGAAAGAATACGAATCCATCTTTGGGATCGTACTGTTAGCAGAACTATAGCTGAGACTGTTGAAGATGCTCTCCCATGTCAATAGCTAATTCATATTTTATTAGTAGATTTTTATACGTTTTGATTTAATACCTATATTGATGTCAACAAACGTGACTTGGCTGGATTAATTTATCTAGTAGAACAGTATTTAGAGGTAAAGTATGACAGTTTTAGATAATTTAACGGAAGACTAAATTAATAATTGTGACTCTATGTACCACCGTAGATGCCAACACCCGGTCTAGAACTGACCAGCAGATGATAGCCGTTCATAAACAGTTGAAACTAAATATACGCAGGGAATACAAAAACAAACTTTTCACCTATTTTTGTGATTTGGCTCCCGGACTAACCTGCACCATTGAGAACATTGTATCCTAATAATTTGTCAATAGAAAGTGAAATCCGCCTTTCGTCGCGTATTCTTAGAAATTCCTGCTCTATCACACAAATAGGTTTTTTGTTGCAATTTGTGTATCTTATTTGGACTTTTGATTCGGTTAGGTTTACCTCAAATTGACGTAGCTACTGGCATCCGACTTCCGGTACGATACCGAATCTAATCAAATGTGAAATGTACTTGAAATGTCAAGTACTCCCACTCACCATACGGGTCCACCTGAACTAACCGAGAAAATCACTGCCGTATTGATATTGTTTTTATTCTGCTAAAACTACTGAAATTGCGAAAGAAAATGCCGAGGCAGGTGAATTTCTTTTGGAACTTCGAAGAATTAAATGGTAGCTGCAGTATATCACAAAATCTCCATCAAATCACTCAAATACTGCATATGACTGTGTTTTCAACCCTCAGTACGCAGATTTCTATTTAGCCCTACCTGGCCTGGGGGGTGGAGGCATTATGGCCCTCCCTACCAAACTTATCTCCAGAACGACGAAAAATAGAGTGCTGAAACTCCGAGACTTTATAGTTCAAATTGGGGTCATTTTGAGACCATTTGCATAACCCCCTGAGCAAAGGATCATGGGTAAATTCAAGATGTCGGCCACAAGAAAAGTCATGTTTTTGTCATATTTCTTCAAAATTTCTGCTTTTCCGCGATGAAAAGTGGGCAAAAACTATTTTATTTCACATCACATTATGTACTAATTTATCATGCAGATTTTGCTGAGAAATTGCATAAATAAAAAAATCGGAAAATCCGACCGAAAAATCGACCAAAAAATGCCGTTTTTGAAAATGACGTCATTAAAGCAGCCATCTTTTATTTTTTTACATTTTCTGGTAGAGCTTTACCCAAGGGTATAGTGTGGTAAGTTTCAGCTCCCTAGCTCAAGGGGTAAGAAAAATACTTAAGGGGGGCCCATTTCGGCCCCCCCCCCCCAGGCCTGGACAGGCCCCAAAAAGCCCAGGCCAGATATGGTTAAAGAAACCCTCCAGTATTCCACCTCTTGGAATCCGTATGAAACTACACACTGTGGCAGCTGGTATTAAAGTTAGTCAAATTTTACTTAACAAGTTTTTGCCAACTCCACCATGGCAGTTAGCCAAATCAGAAGTAGATATTTCACTGACGAAATATAAAAAGACAGACACGGGCCAGCTCGTGTATACACAAGAATATGGTCCGCTGAGAGAGAAATACAGATCGCATCAGGCTATTTATACAAATGGGTCTGCATAGTGAGAGAGTAGCATGTGCTACTATCTTAGTTCCAAAACTAAAACCTATCGTCTACCAGGTAAAAGTTGCATATTCACTGCAAACGCAAAAGCTCTATTGTCGGCCTTAGAAGAACGTATTGGGTTCACTAGAAGGAAAAAATATGTTATATTCTCGATTTCGCCATCATGCGTTCAAGCGATTAAAAGTGGAAATTCAACCCATCCTACCATCTTGACAATTCTACAATAAAATGACATTAGATTTGATGAACAGATAGATATTGTGTTTTGTTGGGTGTCTAGTCACGTTGGCATCAATGGCAATAATGAGGCTGATAAAATGGCTAAGGCAGCTCTGGATAAAGCGGTTGATCCTGTTGGAATTCCATACAGCGATTGCAGACCATCTATGTGTGCTTATTCAATCTTTATGGGATACTATGAATAATAACAAACTTCACGAGTTCAAAAAATCTGTTGGTTATACTCATCTGAACAGCAAGAAACGTTTCCATCAGGCCATGATTTGACGATGTGGGATCGGCCATACGCGATTAACTCACGAATATTTACTAAAAAAGAGCTGCTCCCAAGGTGTATTCCATGCCATGAAGATCTCACTGTGAAACATATTCTCATAAACTGCATAGATTTTAAGATAATCATTGTAAGAGATACTTTTTATCGAGCAGCTACGCTGGAAGATCATTTAGCCGAGTAAAAGAAGATTGTATTTTAGATTATTTGCGAGAGATTAGTTTGTTGTAAAACTTTTAATGTTTGTACCTTTTTTAACCTGTTTTTGACGCAATAGTTTGCTGAGACTTAAATACTCAGAATTGTGTTTGATCGTCGCTATATAGCTGAATACGACGTTAAACCTTAATTCTCTCTCTCTCTCTCTCTCTCTCTCTCTCTCTCTGTCTCTTTCCCTCTGTCTCTCTCTCTCTCTCTCTCTCAAATGATAGGAGGTTTTGCCGACTGAAGACAAAAAGACAGTTTCATCATACTTGGCAAGACCACACGAGAAAATTGTATTTGAAAGTAAAGATATCTTATTCTAAAAATACTTCACTAACGTTCCGTAGTGCATGTTCCGGTGGCGTGAGATAAAATTCCTTCCAGAGTTTTTTAGACAACGTCTGTCCGTGGAAATATAACAGAGACAGTTGAAGATGCTCTTCCATGCCAATATTTAATTTTGATACGTTATGATTCAATACCTATCTGAGTGTATAGATGAGTAATTCCGTTTACTCACAAAACAAAAACGAAAAATTCTCTCAATACTTTCTCCTCCCTCATTACTTTCATTTCATGTAACATTCAGTCATTTCATTTAACAAATTACATTGATTTTCTCTAATTAAGTATCGAAGCATATCCCAAAATGTGAAGATAATGAAGACAATAAATACATTATGAATAAAGACGACGTCATCATGGTAGAATGTGAAGATCTACTTCTCTTCCTAAGATAACCCAAAAACTAAAAGCCGCCCTTTCTCTGGATGTCCATGATTTCTACATGACACTGATAAAGTTAGCAAATAGACCGGCAACTTTCTATAGAGCCGTTTTTGGTTAATATTTGATCACTAGCTACATGTAGATGATAATCTTTAACAAATACAAGTCAACCATGTGTGAAACATATGAAATACATAACACGTCGCAATTAAACGCAACATTAAACAGGTGATGGAAAAAGGAGGCCGGCGTACCGACCCCACAGACAAACATATTGACTGTATATTTCTAAAAACATCACAAGAACCCAAAGTGATTCGTGTGATAATGTGTGTCCCAATAACGTTTTTATTGTAGCTGTTCATGTGGACAACCTGAATGACATGACCACACGGTCCCTGGCTCCCGCTTGAGTGGTATTAGATGTAATAGGCCTGTAATACTGACTATGCTATATAGAACATACAGTAGAGTTCAAAATAGAGAGACGTCATTCTAAGTAGTGAAAGTTCGATTTCTCAATTTCTCAACTGATATCCAACCACAAAGTGTAAAAAAGTGTGAAGAAGATATCGAAGCATAATCACCTCTACCCCCATTCCTCGTTTGTTTTGTGTTACTCATAGAGCACCAAAAGAAGGCACCGTGCGTCCTTACTCGTCACCGTAGACGCCCACACCCGGTTCAAATAAGCCATACTCTCATGCATTGTCTTACATTCACGCATAAAAAAAGGGTAACAATAAATCGTTGAAAAAAGTGCAGCAACAAAAATCCGGAAGGAAATACCTTCAGTAGGATAATAACAACATATAGCGATAACAACATTGGAGATAATCGGAATCGGATTGCTTTATACGAATGATCCGTACACAGGCTCAGTATGTGTTCAATTTCATTGCGTTAGGATTCGGGGGGGGGGGATAAAGTATTAGAACGTAATCACCCCCACCCCTATTTCGGCCTCATATTTGTCATGCCCTTGTAAAGTTGAACATGGGCATACAAAAAATCGGCCGGGGGAACCTTTGTAAAAATGACGCCATCTTGACGTCAAAAACGTGACCGGCGTAGCTTGGATTAGTTTATCTAATAGAACAGTATTTAGAGGTCAAGTATGACAGTTTTGCATAATTTAGCGCAAGAATATAGAAAACATTGTACGTTAATAACTATGACTCTTTGTACCATCGTAGATGCCAACACCCGATCTAGAACTGACCTGCAGATGATACTCGTTCATAAACATTTGTCAAACTAAATATACGCGGGGGATGCAACGAAAACATTTGACCCCTTTTTGTGATTTGGCTCCCGGACATAACCTGCACCATTGCGATAAATGCGAAGAGCATTGTATCCTAATAATTTGTCAATAGAAAGCGAAATCCGTCTTTCGTCACGTATTCTTAGAAATTTCTGCTCTATCACACAACTAGGTTTTTTTAATGCAATTTGTTCACCTTATTAGGACTTTTAATCCGATTAGGTTTACCTCAAATTGACGTAGCTACTGGCATCCGACTACCGGTACGGTAACGAATCTAATCAAATGTGAAATGAACTTCAAATGTCAAGTACCCCCGCCCACCTTCCCTCACCATACGGATCCACTGCCGAATCGATATTGTTTTTATTCTGCTAAAACTAATGAAATTTCGAAAGAAACTGATGACCTGCATTTCTATTGTATCATCAGTTGAATGGGTTCACTAAATAGGCGTGATAATATGTGTTTAAGGTCCGTTTTTGTACGAAGAAGGCCGTAAGAATGAGGAACCATCCCGGACACGGACAATTGCAACGAGACTTCCTTGAGACTTGTTTTTAAATCAGTACGTTTGCACAGTCCTATGAGAGAGTAAGCAGTGACAACAGGGGGCTTAAAGTAGTCTAATCCAAATATATGACAGCGGTGATGTATCTGGTACGTCATCTCCGATATTACATGACAGCACCGCCTTCAAGCATCTTTGAATTCAGTCGGATCTTCTCGGAGATATTGTTTCGTTGATTTACGTTCTGGGAGTCCCGTAGATTTTCAAATCACCTTACTGTGAAACAGTCAAGACACAGGACACTACATGTATTTCCATCCGCTCAGAAGTTGCCGGTCAGCAAGTCAGTTATTAATAAATAAATCAGGTAGCTTGCTGAATTGCTTCAATACGAAGAATCTTCACCTTGCCAGTGGTTGAACTAATTTGCATACACTTCAAACTCTTTGCCGGTCTGAAATAAGGGAAGCGTCTCATAATCAACATGGTTACTGTCATCGGGATTTCAACAAATGATATCGCTAAATTCATTCTCATACAGGCTAAGTGGACCCAATTACAGAGAGGACAAAGAAACAATGATGTATAACACAATGAAACGATTCAATGGATACATTAAATTATACACGAATATATATATCAACAAGTGAAGATATACAGCAGAGCTGCCTTTGTATGTGGTAAAACTATACAAGTAAATAACTATACAAAGATACCATGATGGAGCTTCTGATACTGTATTATACTTGAAACGTTTTCACATCTTTGGATGTTCTTCTACAAGTAAATATAACATTCAAACGAGCATGTAAAGTCGCGGTTACCAGGCCAAACCAGGCCAAACGGATTTTATTGTTCATTTCCAAAGAACTTTTACAAAGACTGGAGGGCTAGACAGACTCTTCGCCATGTGACTTTAATACACGACACTAACGACACCATGTTTGGCCTGGTAACCGCGACTATATATGCTCGTTTGAATGTAATATTTAATTGTAGAAGAACATCCAAAGATTTGAAAACGTTTCAAGTATAATACAGTATCGGATATGATGTACATATTAATATATGGGTCGGAAATTTAGACATTTGCAACACTAGATAATTTACACAACAAAACGATTCTATGAATACAATAACACGTAGACAAATTCCGATATACATGCAATATAATAAATTAAATAGCATTAAATAATATATTAAGGTTCGAGCTTTCAGAAAATCGTAAAAGTAGATAATTATTAAAATATGATAAGTCGTTCAACTTGGAGATACGTGATACGCCTTGAGCTTAAAGTGTTTCCCATGAGACAAATAAATTACGTTTAAACCAAGTTAGTAAATGAATAGGACATTTCATTGTGAGTCCACCTAGCACGCCCCACCGGAAATAAAACTCTCGGCGGACAACAATAGGGTTTGAACACATCGGAGTTTCACCAATCGATAACCTTAGAAGCATTCATAAGCAATAGAGCATTGTGGTTTGACTGCTCGTTCGCTACCGGAACTGGAACTCTCTGTCGATAACGACAGAGGGTGCAGACTCCCGAAATTCACCGAAGAATGCCGATGGCACAGGCATACGCAGTAGGGCAATGTTGATTGGTCGAGTATCGGCACACAGAAGTGGAACTGTCTTCCGTGTACAGCAAGAGTAACAGACATCGGGGCTTCACCACCGTAGACTCATGGACATAGTAATGTGCGCGAGGGCATTGTGGGTCAAGTGCGCATGCGCAAACACTGTGCTTCATTCTTTTACAAAAATATGTTTATGTTATGGAATCCAGCTCATATACGTAGCTGCGACTAGGGCAACATCATCATCGGCCCTTCTACGATTGGTGGGAGTTCTCCCTGTTTCGATACTAAGTGCTTACGGCTTCCTCTACTAGGATGCTGTGTGCGTTGGCGTCGCATCAACTGACGCGCGTTTGAAGCGATGTCCACATTCCTTATATTCCTCCTTGGTCCCTGGCCCATGGATTAAACGTTCATGGTGCTGTAAATGATCCGGGCGCTGAAGCGACTGTATACACATCGGTTCCACCGTGCTTGGAAGCCTCATGGCGGAACAAGTCGTGCAGACGAGTGAATTCGGACATGTAGTACAAGTGGAAATCTTGGAGATTGAGAGAGTGGCTGATGAAACGTTAGGCCGCTCTTCTTTTATAGCACGCTAGCACGTGATCTATTTTTAGCCCACTCAGTTCAACTACCCCCTATCCCAGAACCGAGATGTACTGGTGTACGACTGAGCCGCATTTCAATATTCGAAGTCCTTCAAAGTTCTTGTTCTCACGTTGTTTGTTGTTGTTGTTGTACAAAAGGTAACGAGCATAAACAATGGGTTATCAATGCCGCGAGCTTGAACAGAAGTGGGGGATTTAAATTTTAACCTAAGTGGCATAGATCCGTCAATCAGGGTCAAATGTAGGATGGGGCTAAATAGGGTATTCACGACGTGCATACTGTGACAAGTAAAAGCATGTAACAAAATGTAGCTATATATGACTCATTATGTCCATCATAACCAGCGTTGGTCAGGATGGCCGAGTGGTCTAAGGCGCCAGTCTTAAATGCTGGTTCATACATGTGGGGACGTGGGTTCGAATTCCACTCCTGACAACTACCTTTTTCCATTATACTTCGCCATGTTGTATAACCATTGTACAAATGTTGCACTATATATGAATCATTATGACCACGCTAAGCAGCGTTTGTCAGGATGGCCGTGTGGTCTAAGGCGCCCATCTCAAGATCATCATAACATTCTGCACATGCGCAATCGGGTAGCAGTAGAGAAAGGACGATTTCGGAGATGAGCTGGTCCGAATGGGCGGTGTGTGGTGGGCGACGCTCGTGGAGAGAGTCAGACTTGCCTGGTTTGCAGTGGAAGTCCCGTCATGCTGCGCATGCAGTGTATAGTATGATGACATTTGAGGTGGCAGTTTTGGGGTCGAGGTGGACCATCCCTGATCCAAATGGGTCGTGCGTGGTATTGTATTGAAGCGCTCGTGGAGGAGAGTTCGACTGGATTTGTAGAAATTGTCATGTGCAGTCTGGGAGTAGCAGATAAATGGCAGTTGGAGATGCGCATTTGCGTGTAGTAACGAAAGGGGCCATCTTCTGTATGGTTACCTGGTAGAGTTACCTCCCCTCTAGGGTACCGTATACAGGAAGAGTATGTGGAGGGATGGTGGGTGTGTGTGTGTATATCGAATGTTAAGATTATCTTTGATAATATAGTTCAGTCGCGTTGTGGTTCAAACTTAATCTTCTTATACATATCCTCTGAATAACATCCATGTATTTATATGGTCGAATAGTATACATATGCACTGGTATGGAGAATGAAATGGAATGATTATACTAAATCTTTCCCTCTGTGGGTTGATCTGTGTTGTAAGAAAACATGGCGGTTGTATATGCGATTCGGGTTGGTCGAGTCCTTGAACATCTACATATGGAATGGGAACGTTAAAGGAATTTCCCTTTATTTAAACTAGGGTCAGTAAATTTCCCCCGATACAATGGATATGAGTTATACCCGAGGTATCGGGTGTCGGAATTATTCACGAATTATACCTACGTCATCAAACATAGGTATCCTATACAGCCACTGGTCCAAAAATGATACGCTTTTCAATTTCAACTCCGCGAGGGAAATCCTTGTTCCGTATTTCTAGTTACAAACTCTGACATCAACTATGTTTATCATTTGTTGCGGAAAAAACATTTACTTTTTACGAACCTCGTAAAGGAAGAATTGCACCGCCATCAATACCTGGCGAGAGAATTGCCCGAAATCGATACAATGGGTCCAAAAACGATACAGCAAACAAAGGCGGTATTCTAAAGAATATAACAACAATAGGTTCACTATTTTGTAATAAATATGAATTGTTGATCGTATATAATTAGGACATAATAAAATGATACAGTTTGAATAACGCAGGAGGTCCAAAATCATATCGGGAAACTGCTAACGAGATTATCCAGATTCCCACCTTCTTTACCGTGACCTCATTGTTTGGTTATGTGATAACATGATCTGCAAAGGAATCCCGGAACTGTATCGATTTTGGAATAGGCATGCAGGACAAGATGTTGCTAAACTTTCAATGGTTTATCGTGAAGACAGTGCAATTATTTCGTCTTCTAAATGTAGAACTTTTCAAAGAGAAACATTTTCTTTTTGCGAATACATTGTCTGTATTATTACAACATTGGCTGGAAGGCTTGTTTGAAGAAAGATGAATTTTCGACCAAGTGCATGAGGTCTTTTAACATGCATGCTAGAAAGTATGCCAAAACTGTATGCATTATTTTGTCATTTAAACTGATGAAAAGGCGAAGAAAGTTACCATTGGTCTTTTTACACCTGAGAATATTCTCAAAATCATGGCAAATTTAAAAAAAATGAACAGGTGATTATCGCGAAGTGTACCGTTATAGGACCAGTGGCTGTACTTGATTCTAATTGGTCGAGTCTTTACTCCAGATGTTGATCGTTACTCCAAATGATGACGTTACTCCCAATGTTGACCTTTACTCTAAATGTTGGCCGTTACTCTAAATGTTGACCGTTACTCGAAATGTGACCGCTACCTCAAATTGTGATCGTTACTCCAAACTATAACCGTGATCACGATGACGTCACTGAACCTGCAGAACATGCTCAGCCTCCTGGACCAGTGTCCTGAAGCGCCTATTTCTTAACTGCGTAAGTCAAAACTTATACATGTATTGTTTGGACCTTATTGACCGTCTAAGTTCATTAATAGTATCTGTGTTCAAGAACACTGATCGCAGATATATTAACGTCGGAAGCCATAAATCATTCTTTAGCTCTACTACATACAAGAGATATCATTCGTGGAATATTTCTTCGTTTATAGAGTTGCTTGAATTTCCCATTAAAAATATCTATGTAAAATTTGGCAACACAATATATCAGCAGCATATAGGTATTCCAATGGGTACTAATTGTGCATCCCTGTTGGCTTAGGGAGCGTTCCCAATTATGGTTTTTGATTCGTTCGTTTAAATTACCGAAAAAAACTCAAGTCGTTCTACACCCATCGTTTTGATTTTCGTGGAAAACCATTGAAAAAAACATTCAACGCATTGGTTCGTTCACCAGTGAACGAAGTCGTTCGTTTTACAGAAAACCATTGCGTTTTTTTCCTTCTTTGTTTGCCATCGTTCGATCGTTCGCTGGAAAACGATGGCGCAATAATACAATCACGTGATGTTCGCATTACCCACCCTGATAACACAATCTCCGTGGGCACGGAGAAAAGAATCCGTTAATTCAAAGCAGAATTCTCTGACGTTTGGATAGGCAGTAAATTAATTTTACGTGTAACTAGATGTTGAAGTTCAGCTACATAATTAGACGACAGAAGTAATTAATGCACGTTTTTCCCCGACTTGAGTAGACACCCTCGCGTCAAACCCTGCATGGTTATTCGGTTCGTTCTGAAGGCTATCTCCTTGCCAATTCTCGACCGCATTATTCATTGTTATCTGAATTTGTATTATATCTAGTCTATTATATTGATGGCTATATGTACGTGTAGTAAACAAACGCCAACCCCGAATTCCACAAGCACCGCGATATCATTTATTGAATATCAATCTTTCCATGGTAATTCATAAGCTCCGTAATTCCTTCAACGCCCCATCCCAAAAAGAAATCTTCATTTTTTTCATTTTTAAAATTTATTTCTTTCTCGATTAACAATTTGTAAATATAAGTTTTAGCAAGAACAATGATTTTTTTTGACATATGACAAATAATTAAAAGCAGCATTGTGTTAGCTTTCAAATGTCCGAATCTTTATTGATGTGTGTTCATTGTGATTAATACTTTTAACTATATTTAAGGGTGCAGATTTGGGTCAAGTTTGTTTAATGCTACCGTAACTTTAACCAAATGTGATATATTTCATGTGTCGCATGTAACAGCGGTCTTATTTGAATTCTTGAAGTAAATACGTTCAGAATGGCGCGTGAATTATAAGGCCCCAGAAGGTCGGTTGGAACTAAGCATACACAGTTACCGGAACCAATTTTCCAAAAATAACTTCCAAATCCGAAGTAAATTAAAATAAGAAATTTCTTACAAGGATTAATTGTATGTAATGTTCAATTATAATGGAATATCTACAGATAGTATCAATAGATAATCATAGACGTGTTGTTTTAACATAGAAATAGCAGCTTATAATTACAAAAATATCAACAGATTTAAATAAATACATGTAATATATATATACATGTTTTAATGCACAGCAGTCTTAGCCCATGTATATCCTAACCTGACATCACAAGTATAACCCAAGGCACCCACGAGAACGCTAAATCATCAGTGATGTATTCAATGTATTTTGTTGTCTTTGTTTGATATTGTCTGTGATATTTTCACATTGTTTTTATGTTTCTTGTATGATGTTTCTTTTAATGTCCTATTGTTTTAGTGTCTTAATTGTTCTGTCTTAATGTACTCATGTTATATTTGTTTTAATGTATGTCTTAATGTATATGCATTTTAGTCCTATGGACAAAACTGAGCAATAAATCTATCTATCTGTAAATTAATATATTCTGTGTGACACTTATCATCTGATAGCAAGCTATGGGATATAATATCCAAAAGTTCTTCAACCGTAGTAAGCTCTAATCCGGACCGTATATAATACCATGGAGCCTACTATAGTAGGCTCCATGATAATACCGAAGTCATTTTGATAATAACGTCCCAGTGTTGAGAATTGTCGTAACTAAAATTCTATCATTTTCTGAATTGCTATTCAATAAATAAAAACAACGGCAATATACGGACTGTAACGGAGACCGTGAATCGAAATTTGTGTTGATCTGAGGTTAAATAAACACATTTGAGTTGTAGACGGTATCGAGGAGACCACCGTTGTGTGTCCAGGTGTGCAGGGTGGCCGCGAACATCACAAGAATGCTTTGCTGCCAGACACGTAATGTCGACAAGAAACTTTCAAAACAAAACAAAATGTAGAAATTGTACGCACGATGAAAGGAACACGTGGAGAGAGACACACGGGTATATGCAATAAAAGGACATACTATTTCTAACCTGCTCAATTAATTGTTTTTCGTCGCACAAGTCGTATCTATCAGAGTATCCTACCACATGATCGTTTATCGTCGCATGGTACTTTCCTGCTAATCCTGATAAGTAGTCGTTCGATTTTTGTGACCGACTGTTTGTTTACAAGGAAGGAATTTACCCCCCAGCATGGCAAGCGAGTCAGGTGAGTAATTATTTTCTATGGAACCGTTATGTGTGGTCTATGGAAGTCCGATGTGGTGAGGGCGGGGTTTTATGGTCATCAGGGTCATTGTTGGTTGATGGAGGAGTGGGGAGGAGGGGGAGGTTAGGTCGCCCAACCAGTAATCTCATCCCAGTTTCCGCCTGATTCCACCCAATATGGGTGAATGACGTCATAAATCCTCACCCCAATTAGGCTGAATTAATCGTAACCCAAAGTGATCATTTTTTTGACAATGATAAATATCTCAAATTATGAACTGACCACTTTTGGCACTAAAGTAGGGAACATGTTTTCTCCGATACCACAACATTTATGACGTACATTTGCTTATGAATTTTGCAGGAAAGTGGAATATGTTGTTGTCTCACAAAAAATGATAAATCCGGTTGACACAACTTTCCCGGGCACCCTAATTACAGACCGATACAGACCTATACTGATAAAGGACAGACCGATACTAAAAACATACAGACCGATACCGTATCATAGATTACGACTTCTACATGTACATGTAGAATAGATAATTGGTACTTTGTGAGATTTTCTCATAAAAAAATTGTTTACAGTGCAAAACGGTATTGCAATTAGTTGCGCTCGTTACGTTAGGAAGCGCGTCGCACGGTCGATTCAATCGACCGCCAGACTCGCCCAGGGCACCGACCGGACTCGCCCGGCATTAGTATATAAAAAGCAAATTGTGGTGAGTAATTGATCATAAACACACCTACAGAATTACGGTGCTCGGTCTGACTCGACACTGTCTGCAGCTCTAAATTCTCGTGAAATATTACACAAACTTGATATTATCCTGAGCATAATGAGCACGAACAAATTTGAAAGCAGACAAGTGTGTCGAGTTACCCTCATCCAACGTATCAATTCGCAATGTTCATATCTTTGATTTCTTCAACATTTTTTTTTTCAAATTCTTTCCCCTTCTGTATGCAATTACTGGATTTTCCCAGACTTTTGATGTGCGTGACTCGGAAGATTTGATGAAATGCCAATATTTCAACAGGATTTTCCTTATATATTTGATCGCTGGATGGTAGGTGGTGATGAAACGGGTGGGTCTTTTCTTTGTGTTTTTACGGCCCTGTTTTTACTTTCTTTTTTTCTTCCCGTTAGGATCTCTTTTCTATTTGGGAACAATCCTTCGTCAGTTTGAATTATTTCCTTACTGTTATAGCCGCGCTTTGTTAGCTTTTCTCTGAAATCAGTCAGTTTATGACGGAAGTCTGCGTGGTTATTGCAATTGCAAAAAGATTTCGCTCACGTTCATACCTTCATATCCACAACAACAACAACAACAACAACAACAAGTTATCATCGGTGAAGTACCTTTCCGTCATATTCAAGATACTTTTCCGTGGAATAGTAGAATCACCCCTATTTCCGGACCTGCACACAGGGGCTTGTATAGCTAGTCGGTTATTAATTATGATATTAATATTTATATATACTCTCCTCCTACTAGAGTATTATATCAATTATGATATTAATATTTATATATACTCTCCTCCTACTAGAGTAGGAGGAGAGTATATATAAATATTAATATCATAATTAATAACCGACCAGCAACAAGCCCCTGTGGGCCTGCAGTAAGCGGAGATTTATTTAGGCCTAAACAACCGGCCGGATATAAATAAATACAGTACTAACTTTGAACTGTCTGGCCCCGCGGTCTACGGCACTTTATTTCTTCGTTCTGGTCCAACCACTTCCGTCTGCTCCGTCTCAGAATTGTCCAGTAGTTACAATAGATAGCGTCTTGAACAGCTTCACTGTTGTTGTTTGTTGTTGTTTTTTACGGATGATATTGTTGAGTACGTCTTTACGGCTGGAAATCGATATTGAAAATGGCGGTGTGGTGTACTAGGCACTCTCACGAGATTGGAGTAAATTTCGTACACGTCATTCCCCCGCCCACCATGGTCTCCTCTTCAGTCAGACTGCGGGCAGGTCATACAACATCAGTTTAACCATGGAGTTAAATATATTACTTGCATAGGCCAGATAGACAAATTTTGCCGGAAAATTCAAGCCACGCTTATTTGAACTCTTATATCATTTAGTATGTACCGCAAAATACATGACATGATGGCATTTCAAATGATTAATAACGAAAATGTTTATTTCAAGAATAACACTAAATTGTGTTGACATGGAAATTTAGGCATTCTTCACAAAAGCGCTGCGTATGTTTTTAAATGAATTTAAATAAAAAATAATATCAATCATTCAACATTACAAGAAATTTTTGGTGTCTTTTTGCTGAAAAAATGTGAGATGTGAATCTTGGCTGGGCGTCGAAAGCAAATTGAATAGTGGTACGGCCTCACGAGGCAAGGGGGGGGGGACTACTATCATAGCACTTCAGGGGAGTGTCGAGGAGACGCCTGGGCCCCGGAAGCTCCTGGGGTCTAGATCCCCGGGGAAGCGTTCAGAGCGATTTCCGGTGAATAGAATCACTCTACAATGAAGAGTATTTTTAGTTATTTTTTAATCCTTTTTACCATGAAAACGCAATCGATAGGGGATTTCTGCGATTCAGGATTAGAAAATAATAGAGTAAAGTTAAAGCTAGACATATTCGTGGCCGATATCATTATTATGGATAGTGGTGTTAATAAATTCATTGTACAAGTAGCGCAATCTAAATTCATAATTTAAATGTAGAGATACCGCTAGCTATACTTCTGCGATAATATTATCAGATGGCGCTCGTCGTTTTTCACAACGGGTAGTAAATGCAAACATTGACTTATTTCGTGGACAAGGACGCAAAAAGAAGCAGAAGAAAAAGAAAAAACCCAACACTGAACAGTTCATGATAGATTATATTTATAAATTCTCGTCAGAATGCACACACACCGTGGTCAGTTTAATACGGTGCCGGGTATATACCGGTAGGCCTGTTATCGACGGCTTAACAGCCTACACGTTTGAGCTACCATCATTCGAGCAGTGTGTGGGCGTGTCTTAGTGTGACGTCACTCAGGCGGAGCTACTTTTAATCGTTTTTTCTGCAGCAAGTCACAGCCTTGGAAACTCTATAGAAAACCATCAAACGAACGCAATGTTTTTTTCGTCGTTCGTTTTTTCAATTGTTTTTTGGAAAAAACGAACCAACGATACACCCATCGTTCGTGGCATGGTTTAAACGAAATGGTTTAAACCATGAAAACACGAACGTTAAATGGGAACGCTCTCTTACCTGTATATGTTCTCCGATGAATATGGCTATATGCAGGCGCTTTCAAAAACCGATCCATTCAAAGCCTGTTCCTTCTCATTCACCAAACGCTATATAGACGATTATCTCGCTGTGGATAATCACTATATAAGAGACGCAGTGAAGGATATATATCCACCTTCACTGGATTTGAAGGAAATTACAGATAGCCCTACAGGCACATCATATTTTGACCTATATCTCTATAAAAATGAAGCGAGCGTTCTCTCTCGTCGACTTTATGACAAAAGAGATGATTACAATTTCGACATCGTAAACTATCTCTTTCTGGATAGTAATATTCCAGTGGCACTGTACATGGTGTATACATATCTCGCCTAGTAGCATTTGCTAGATCCTGTGTTAAATATGACGATTTTAATTAACGTCACAAAACATTGTTGCAAAAACCTATCAAACAGGGCTATTCCAGCAAGCGCCTCCACTCAAAGTTTCTCAAATTTGGCGATACATATCGCATGCTGATAGCAAAATACGAGCGTAGCGTGCGAGATCTATGGCTTTACGTTTCGTAACTTATCCAATTCCGCTTAACCCGGGGATGGGGTCCGTATGAACTCATATACTTCAAGATCCTCATGGTGTTCATATGAACAATCTCAATCAAAGCGTGACTGAGATACATCATTCTCTAGATGACGACTATTATGGATTAAGAATACTGATCAGCGATACGAATTTTATACTTTTGGAACAGCATGATGTCTTGTCGGCATCATTGAAAACTGTTGATCTCTTCTGTCTTCCAGGAAACTAGCCTATGTTTATGTATACTATGATTGTCCTTTTGAATTTGGTGCAAATACTGGTATATGGAATATAGAATGGGTCTTTGGATTATGGACGCGGATATTCTTTAATGGACGACGGCTGAATTATGAATGACGGATTAGACGCTTCTAATTTTCAGTTCGGTTGAACAAACGATTTTGTTCGTTCCGATTGGGCGCGATATAGTGATTAAGGTACAAGAATCTTTACAGGTTTCCAAAACTCGAAGCTTGTGGACAAAAAAAAAATTTCCTTATACCAAAAATTAAGCATTGAAGATAATCTGCCAGACAAAACATCTAGAGATATCAACATGATTCTGGATTAGTCGGCGGGAATTCAGGTGAGCCATGATTTTCGACAGCTCTATTTACTAGTAAATTGATGAAAGGGAACTGGCAGAAAGCTCAGTGCGATTCTCCGTGGTTTGTTTCTTTGTCGCCATTGATCAAATCAGAGAATGTGCAACCTGTTTGCCAAAGAGACAAATGTTTACTATGTAAGCCATAGTAACATTAATTCCGGTATTAAATACTGAGAGCAAATTGCAACTGACGGTCAAGTACGTTAATAGCCGTGAAAATTCCCCCACTCTGTCTAAAATCCACTCCCTCTTAAATTCATCTCGTCCAAGTTCGAATGCTGAATTCTCCAGTTATAACACATACAATGTATATCTATGATGATATCAATGTATATTATGATACTCAGATATCTTGGATTAAAAAATTGGATCTGATAATTACTGAAAGAAGAATAAATTATTGCCTGCTAATATTGCTACAGTGGTCCGAGCATCAAGACGTGATGAGGCAGCAAAAAAATGCACCACAAAAATTTCAAGCTAATCGAAGGAAGTATTATCATGAAATATTTCCTTCGTTGAGAAGAGTTAGAGTGGCTCAGTGAGATACTGTCATTAGGACTTTGCCACAATTCGTTACGTGGAACATTTAGCACATTGTGATTTCAATACATTGAGAATCATCCAATCGTAAGCCTCGAATTTCAATGTATTGAAGTTCAATTACAATATACTGAAAATCGAACAATCCGAAGCGCGTATATCTCAATGTATTGAAAATCAGACAACCGCATGTTCTCATTTTCAATGTATTGAAATTCAACCAATGAAATGAGGATTTTCTTGGTGGCTTGTCATATAATGATACTATACAACCACTCTATAATATCGGACTACAGATATTGCAAAAATAGTGATAAATGTTTCATTCTTTATCACGCCTGATTGGTATCTCTCGAGAAACTAACAAAACCTGATCGGGAGTCCCCAATATCACGAAGACAGTTACGACATTACCGGTATGTAAAATGGCAATGCGATTCAACCTGACCTGACCTGAACATTATGTCGGCCACGAATCGAGGCGCTAAACGGAGCCCTTCTATACACGAGTATTGTCTCACTTCCATTTTCAATTCTGTGTCGTCAAATTCGCAAAACTTGAACGGAATTTTATTTGACGAATTGTTTGTAATAATGAAAGTAAGCTAGATTTTAACGGATTACAATTACAATTTTAAGTCATTCCTAAATGTCCAGTGCGATAAATTGTGATAGGGATGGCCTACCATAAATAAATATAGTCTCAGCCACAATAGTTGGCGCACTGGTAGAAAATTCGAAACTTTGACAGAACAGCGTAGTTCTGGCGAATCCGATTGATTCTTGGGTATTTCATTGAACGAGTTGTGAATCTCGAAATTCTGTTTCCTTCAGCTTTGGTCGACAATCTACCTGTATTAGAACTCGAATAGTGTACCATTTCAAATGAAAAATTATTAATATATGCAGATTCTCGAGAACGTCAGCGCGAATAAAAAGCAGTTTTCTATGAGACAGTGACACTGGTAATCATTCGAATTAAAATCTGTTTGTCACATGGTTGTCTTTTAAAATTCCTTGGTATGCTTGCTTTCTGTCTCAGACGTCATATGGCACAAATTGCAACGGTGTGTTCGTCGCAAAATTTTGTAACGCATATATCACGAAATGGTATCATTCTATCGCAAAAGTAGCTTAACCCTATCTGGCCTGGGGAGGGGGGGGCGGAAAGTGCCCTCCCCCCCCTAGTGAACTTTTCTCTACTGCTCCGAAACGACAAAACCGAGGAGGCTGAAACATGGCGGCCATGTGGTATCCGTGAAAGTCGTGTTTTTCAATCTTTTGGCTCCATTTCTTCACATTTTAAAGGCATTAAAAGTATTTTATTTATGCAAAACTAATTATTCTATATTTTATTTGATTTTTTTCGAGAGAAAAATCGGAAAAGTGAAAATTTCGAAAAATCGACCCCAACAAGGCCGAAAAATGGCTTCCCCAGGCTACGATACACCCCAAATCGCCCAGGCCATATATGGTTAATTGCTTCAGGAGACATAAATAAACGGTCAGGCTGTTCGGGGACGAGCTCTTTGGCAGATGAGCCCGCACAGTACCAATCAATAACAATGATGGTCGCTGCTATGCTTGTGTTGGGCATAATATACCAATGTAGCTAATTGATAGCTAATGCAGTCAGCTGTGGCATCTTTCCATAATAGTCTTTGTATGTTTTTTTCTCCTGTTGGTGCAGGTGTCCCTCATTATCAAATTGCGCCAGCAACTTTGCATAGTCTTTGGAACAGCTATGCATATCATGTTCAGTTCCAATACAGTCGGTCGGCAATGATCTCAATGGTCACTGAGGACGTCAATACACAAAGCATTACCTCATATCTTCGGTGATCAACCTGTTAAATTTATCCCTTACAAGGGAAGTTGGTCGAAGGGACTGCCAAGGGCAGAATAAGTTGAAGACAAATTATTGGCTTCAGAATGGTCTTGGTCCAAATATGTATCATTCGTTGACATTACCCTTATAAAAAAAACCACGGTAAAATGTATGGTAAAAACACGGTTTTTTGGGACAGGTAATTACCATACAAATTACCGTGGTAATTACCATACAAATTACCGTGGTAATTACCATACAATTACCGTGGTAATTACCATACAAATTACCGTGGTAATTACCATACAAATTACCGTGGTAATTACCATACAAATTACCGTGGTAATTACCATACAAATTACCGTGGTAATTACCATGGTAATTACCTGTCCCAAAAAACCGTGGGTTTTTTTACCATAGTTTTTAACCGTGTTATTCATCCAATCCTGGGATTCACCGTGGTATTTACCTTACTATTAACCTACAAATTACCATGGTATCTACAAACCATTCACCATAAATTACCAAATTATCATATTTTGCCTCATGTAATTAGCACAATTTTTTTACCATACTTTATCATGGCTTTTTAACCGTGGTAATCATCCAATCTTGGGATTCACTGTGGTATCTTACCTTACAATTAGTCAACAAATTACCATGGTATCTAAAACACGCTCCCCATAAATTAACAAATTATCATATTTTGTGCCATGCAATTTTCTACAGACAATTGTTCAAAATCGAATATAATGGTCTTTAAAAGAGTTGTATCAGATCAACTTTTAAGAAAATGATGGCTGTGTGGAGATAAAGTGGGGTTCCACAAACAATGAAACTGTGATTCTGCAACAGCAACTCTCGAATTCACTGCAAATGCAACTCATCTGATAAGAAAGTGCGAACTAATTTCCCAGGAACGAATAAAAGAAAAAATGGTTGTGTGAAGTTTCAACTGATTTAATGAAGCAAGACAAAATATTTATAGAGTAAACATAATATATGTGAGTCGGTCTTTCTTCGTGTGTCTGTTTCCTATACTAAAGTAACAATCAATGTTATCCCTTCATTTCTTCAGCTGTCTTCATTTCAAATTCTTTGCAGCGTTGTTAAGTTTCTCTCCCATGAAGAACTTTATCTCCGACAATGTCTTCTGGTGGAATTGTTGCTGCACTGAATCTGAAAAAGAAAGAAATATATACTATAGATAAACTGCTGATATTATACCCCAAGCTATATACTGACCAACATTGATTAAATATTTTAAAGGGAGGTAACTCAATTCTATGATGCGTGTCAAGTAAAATAATACAGTTTATAAATAAAGTGGTACCACTGACTGAATAATCAACACAAGAGAACGTTCCTTATCATTTTAAGATGGCCACATCAACCAAGTCTACATCTTTCAAAGGGAGGTAACTCAAGTCTATGATATTTGTCAAGTAAAATAATACAGCTTATTATTAAAGTGGTAACATTGACTGAATAGTCAACAATAGAGATGGTTCAATATAATTGATGGGGACATAAACCAGGTCTACAAAGATGGGAGCAGAGTAATAAATGCATAATGATTCTGAGGAAAAATTGTGGGGCAGGGTGCGATGGTGTAACTTTTTCCAGGTTGCCATGAGATCAGGTGTAGTTATAATGGACCCTATGCATATTATCAGTCTATGGAAATGGCCCCTACAAGGAACTGACATCAACTGAGAAAAGCTGATGTGCATATAGGCTTTATTCAGGTTGATTTTTTTATTGCCATCAATTAATTTTCACAGAAAAGTGTCTGTTATACTTACTTGCAATCTCCCGGACATGACTGGGATCCATGCCTGGCTTTGCTTGAAGCCCGCCGACTCGATTCCCCCGCCAACAGAATGCATGGATAGAAACTCGTCACGATACAGAGCTTGAAGGAGGGCGTTCATCATCTTCCTCGAGTCTTAAAATTCCAGAAGATATGGAAAACTGAAATGGCAAAATTTGATGCAGTGGATTAGCCCCATGAATGCCTTTTATTTCAATTCAATTCTAGGAAAATAATCTGTATGTATGTGATATGCACAGGGAAAACAATATCATATGTGATTCAATTTGCAAGTAACAAATAGCCGAGAATGGTCATGCTTATCAGTGTTGTGTGAAAAGAGAAGTGAAAATACAAAAAAAAACTGAAAAGACAAGATATGATGTAATACGACATTACGTTAGTCCCATGAAAATAAGTTGCAGATTTTATGTTGTATGCATAAGAAAACATTATCGCATCTCATTCAATGTTTAAGTAACAAATAGCAGACAATCTTCATGCTTATCAGTGTTATGAAGCTTACATTTCCAAAACGTGAAAACAGCTTACCAAAGATTCTTCACCTGCCCCCGATGTGTCTTCTGTGGTCACCCTTTCCATTCCATCTCTGGAAGTATCGACAACGACTGGGCTGATGTCAGATGTTGTCGGGGAGGATGGTCTCACTGTGACACAGTGGTCGTCTTGGTGGTGGATCGTTGACTCACTGGGGCTTACAGTAGCGAGATGCTGGCTTGGCAGACTGGTTCGTTGTTGGGGCTGAAGTAAATCGGATAACTTTTCCACCAAGGATGGAAGACCTGAAAAGAGAAATATTCATGGTTTTATAATTTATATGCCATATGGGTACATTCCAAACTTAAAATCAAAAATCGACCATAGAGGTCCATGTCCCCCGCTAGCAGCACCAGTTATGGTGGATTACATCAAGGCACACCACAAGTTTGAAGTTCATCGGTTGAATCATTCACGAGTTATTGTCTGGACAAGAAAATCTTACGGAATAACGGAATCACGGAATTACGGACACCGGTGTTTCTAAGTCCCCTCCCCCCCCCCTACTAAGTAGCGGGGGACAATTAAGAGTTCAAACCAAGGCATAAATGAGTTAAGTATGCTGGCTTCTATACCCTGGTTGCTATGGTTCACAGAATTTATAGAGCCCGTGTTTACTAACTACGATACAAGTGAGTGAGTTCAAGTCAACGTCGCACCAGTTATATTTCAGCAACACGGCGACGACAACCCCTTTCACAATATTGATAATTTGATACGATACAAATTTTACTTAAGGAGAATTACTTGGTAAGACTTTCGATTAATTCCTCCAAATTCAACTAACCGGCAAGGGAAGAAACTGTAGCCACTAAGGATTCATTCGTTGCCATGCGGGCCTTTTTGGTTTCCTGGAGGTCTGCGACTGCTCGCTGTAGATCAGCTACTTCTTTCCACAATTCTGCTACCTCTGACTGTGATTGCGATGTCACCTGTTTGTGAAAAGGACAAACAATTTGTATATACAATTTACAATAATACAAAATACATATTTTGATTGTAGAAATTACTGTTTCAGTACATGTAGAAATTACCGTTTCACAATATTACAATTATTAACATGTACAGTATGTCAATGGTTTGGGTGATTGAAGATCTATTATTCATGTAGTCAAGTACCTGGCCTGTTATCTAATAAAAAAAACCAAATATTTGTGACATCAATTCTCTCTGTTCATGTCTTTTTACCAATGTTATGCATGCTGGCTTTCTCGTTATAAAATGGTGCAACCACTATATCATTATTTTCAAAACTTGATAATTATTATTCTGCAAGTTTCAGTCAAACAATTAGTAAAACAATCAAGAGATACAAAATGTTTTTACTAATATATAATTTTCATTTTTTAGAAGATGTCGATATCATAGAACCATATTATAACCATGCATGACATTGAGTAAATTGCTTAGGACACAAGAGTGAAATTTATTTTACTAGGGAGACTAACGTGGCACGAAGATGGCCAATTGGATAACAACAACAACATATTATAACCTCTATGTTTGCACATTTTTGGTGTTTAAGATACATGTTTCGCAATCAAGTTTCACTTATAAACACAACCTTTGCCAATGCCGGGTTTGTGCACAATAAAAAAATGTTGACTCGGCAAGTTTTTGTATCATAAAACAATTACATAGACAGACAAAATAAATACTCACTGCTAAATCTCAAAACTCGGGCTGCAACTTTCTGGACTTTGCCATTCTTCATTGGCCAGTTGACTTGACAATGACACACAGTGTCAATGCCCCAGGTGTCGTTGTTCATATCATTGTTGTTGTTGTTGAGAAGTCGTAGATTTGTTGGATCGGTGGATAAATACTGTCTCATCGTTCGTTCGTTGAATATTTAAATACCCTGGACATCTGGTTGATATCGTTGTCCAACCACAGGTGGCTAAAGCCAAACAAACATGCAGCAGTGAAAGAAAACATCAAGGTTTGCGGCATTTCCATAATCCGCCACCTTTGGTCCGTTCGTATGGCAGGCCGTTTTACTTTTTATTCAGTATTTGGTGATATCATCAAATATTTGCTGATATCATGACATGATTTACTGATATCATCAAATATTTGCTGATATCAACAAATATTTGCTGATATCAGCAAATATTTGCTGATATCACCAAATCATTTGATGATATCTGCAACTGATTTGCTGATATCATCAAATTATTTGCTGATATCAGCAAATCATTTGATGATATCATCAAAAACGCTTTATTTGTTGATATCAGCAAATGATTTGCTGATATCATCAAATGATTTGATGATATCAGCAATTGATTTGCTGATATCAGCAAATGATTTGATGATATCAGCAAATACTTTATATTTGATGATATCATTAAATATGGTGGATGGTCATAGTATGAACCATAACATGGAAGGCTCCCTGTTCAGAATGACAATAAACTTCGTCACAGCGCATGTTCCATTGCACAGGCTCGCTCCACTATTTCTGCCCCCATTAGCGGCGGTTGACCTGTAGGTCCTGACCATTAACCACTGTGGTGGACCTACCTCGCACACGAGTTTCTGTGTACATCTGACCGGAGTTTGTAAATTTAGTAAAGTTTGATGTAAGGTATATACCAGGGGTTTGATAGATTTTATTGTTATTGTCTGGTTCTTTAATTACCGTAATAGCTATTGCATGTGATCTGTCGGTATATAGCTTTACCACAAGGTATAAATTATCAAACAACAGGATGTGAAGGGAGCAGGCATTAACATTTAGGCTTATTTTCACGTTCCGCCATATTTAATGATATCATCAAATGATTTGCTGATATCAGCAAATCACTCGATTTAATGATATCATCAAATGATTTGCTGATATCATCAAATGATTTGCTGATATCATCAAACCATTTGGTGATATCATCAAATCATTTGGTGATATCAGCAAATCGACTGATTTGGTGATATCAGCAAATCATTTCATGATATCAGCAAATCATTTGATGATATCAGCAAATCATTTGATGATATCAGCAAATATTTAATGATATCAGCAAATGCCGAATAAAAAGTAAAACGGCTTGCCATACGTTCGACGAGTAACACAACATGCATGCCATTGCCAACAAGGAAAGTTACACACTGCATGGATTTGCGATGCCCTGCCCACATATTCATTGTTGAGCCACTCAGTTTCGTCGATCAAACGATCAACTTTGCTTGTCCACACAGTAGGCCAGCTGGGTTACAGTGAAGAGTCAAAACAACGCGAATTTTCTCACACAACCAACAGTATACACAGGCATACCTGCATACAACTGCCCGACATTTTAGCCTCGTTTCCGTCACGATGAGCGCGCCATCTATCGGCCAAATAAGAAAGACAACTCTTCTTTATAATTTACGGCCTGGCGGTGATTGTATGTATGAATATATCGGTTATTTAAATAATAATGTTAATTAATAGATTGTTGTTTTATTTTTGATTGAAACTATATAATTCATCACATTATGAGCTGTATACGATCGGCATATATAGCATTAATCTGAATGCATGATTACTAACCAAACAAAAAGTCCTTTTTCAGCCGTAAGAAAAGGCAAGTTATGATCTTTACAATGACAGTCTCCAAGCAGAGGTGTAAATGGTGTATTTTATTAAAGTGCCTATATGTGGTTCTGAAACGGAGAATATAACAAAGACACGACGTGCCTTGCATTGTTGATGCGCATTTGAAACAGCAAGCAAATTTGATGGCAATGGCACCATGTTGTTTTATCCACGATTATAATTCGGATGTACCGGTACATATGAAGTATCTTCATGGCTTATCGAACTGTGTCATTGTCTGCTAGCGCGAGCTAGGGTGATTAAGGTGTGAACTCAACAGGACGTTTTTACAGTCAATGTATGGTAGGAAAAAAACCTACGTGTTATCAGTGGTTTTACTGTGTGGATATAGGGCCTATGGATATGTGAGCCATTATTTGTAATGGAATATGTATGTAAACCTATAGTTTGGCAATTTTGTGTGATATTTCGAAAGTAATAATTATGAAATAAAACTTTATTATTGTAAGAAACTCTTGTTTTCTACAAAGATAAACTTTTAGGGAACACTTCAAAGAAACACAAATTGTGTCAGAATAGTGTATTCGTGACAATAAATTGCTGGGTATTGTGAACCTGAGTTACCACGGTTCGTCTGATGTTTGATTTACTATTATGCTTTGTTACCACGGATTCGAACAATGAAGTTTCACGGTTTACCATTGAACATCATAGTTGACCACGGTTCGTTGTATGGTAAACCATGGTAAAATTGACCATACATTTTATTGCCATATTTATTACCATATGGATTCACCATACATTATCATGGATTTTCATGGTTCAGCCTGGAATACCGTGGTTCACCACGGTTCGTTGTATGGTAAACCACGGTAAACTTTACCATACAATCTTTTACCTCGGATTTACCATACATTACCATGGATGTTCATGGTTCAGCCTGGAATACCGTGGTTCACCACGGTTCGTTGTATGGTAAACCACGGTAAACTTTACCATACAATCTTTTACCTCGGATTTACCATACATTACCATACAGAACCGTGGTTTACCATGCATTACCATACTTTACCCTATGGTAATGTATGGTAAACCACGGGTTTTTTTTATAAGGGTAATGCCGCGGCAATTGCTTGATGCGACTACAACTCATGCTTTGTTTGACACTGGGAAGGAGGTGGAACCCTGGGAGTTAAATAATGATGCTGAAGTATCTCTCATTGGATTGCTCGGCAGCCAGCTTGAAAGGTTTTCACAAGGATCACTATGTCTGGGTTAAGTGTTGATAGGGTGATCCCTGTGTAATTAGTAGTGGAACAGTCACGCATCAAAGTACGAACAGTCAGTGGAGGTTAGCTAAAATGCTCGGATATTTACAAAAGCGTCATCACACTCAGCATTGCATAACATTTGGCCTGATTTCGATATTCTGTTAAACAATACTGTTTTGGATAGCCGTATATGAGTGTCGCTTGAGTTATAGATCGTTCCTTATTGTCGAACTCAGGTTATATTTGACGGTATAACACACAAGATGTTTGAGCCCTAGAAATTTCGTGTATGCAGGAGGATAACCGTAAGGTTCAATCAGGGCAACTTTGTCCCTATTGGCTCTGATCGGTCTTCCTGAACACCAATGGAATTGTACAGTATTACCACCTCACACAAAGGAGTTATTCCCGTGTTGCCGTCATATATCCTTTTAAAAAACGAGATTTTCGCTGGCCACGCCAATCTCGTCAGTGCCAAATCACACCAGTGCCATTCACCTGCTGCATAGCCCTTATCCTTCCCAACAATTAGGAAGTCAGGAGATTCGGCAATGACCCAATTATCCCGATTTCAATGCACACTTTGCACCTTCTAACTTCGTTAGTTTGAACAGAGAATCAGGAAATTTCGGTCTGAATAATGTAGGGTTTAAGTTGTTCAATTTGGCTTCGTCCTTGGCGCGAGCTCACGGTTTGGTCATTCATATGAAGGAATCAACCTTTCCTTCATTTTATACCTACGAATTAGGCTACCATCAGCAAATTGTCCGGTAGTCAGTAAGTTCATCCGAATCCTTTCGTTGGCAAAATAAGGAGAACCGTTGACATTAGAACCTTGATTTTTTTGCATGAAGATGCATTAGGGGACCGTTACTAGCAAGTTCTGAGCTTACCTACTTTTGATGAAAATTTCTGGTGATTTTTGATGAAAATGACTGGTGATTCTGACTTGGGCTGTGTTCATCTTAATATAGGCAGGATTTCAACTAGGGGCGGGGGATTTCCAAGAGTTCAGTGCGCGTAGGAGTCCTAATGTCTGCCCTACTTCGTAGATCCTGTGACGTTAGTCACACTGCCATGTTTTGTATCTTGGGGCAAATAGCACTCTGGATTTTTCGGATATATTTATTATATCGAATTATAGATTTATTATTTCGACTGCTTCTCAAGTAGAACTATTCGTTTACCGACGGAACTTAAATGTTCCAGCCCTCTTAATTGTCTGAGCGTATAGCCAATTCCACAACCTGTAGTCGAGACATTTTAGTACAAAAAAGAAGGCTGGGACTATCTGAACCAAACTATAGCGACCTACGACCAACAACCACTTGTGACGTCATCCGAAAATCGGTTAACCCTCTCAGTGCAACATAGTGGATTTCAGGAGAACATTGCCACACTCTAGTTTGAGAAAGTTTATGTTCAATTTAACTGGAAATTTGGTTAATGATTTTGACCAACACGAACATAATGCCGGTTTGATTCAAAGACAGTTCAAATTTCTATGGAAATGAGGGTAGAGATGTTTTAGTCTCCTTGGGTAATATCACACACTTCCGAATGGGACTATGAAGTATCGATGGTACATTAGATGGCATCAATTGCCAGTTTAAGCAGTTTTTGAAATTAACACATGTTCAATTGGATGTCGAGGCATATTGAAGTGTCTAATGTACCCAATGTCCACGTGTATGAAGGGTTGAGAGTTCGAGTCACGCGAGCGGTTTATGTATTCTTTCTTTCTCAAACTCATTTACGGTAAGTTCCCTAAGTATTCGCGACCCTAAGTATTGCCACGGCATTCGGGTCTTTTGATCCGGGACAGTCTGGGTCTAAATCCAGTTCCAGCTTTTCTCCTTCAGTGGGCCTTGGCCAGAAGAATCTGTATACATGGTAACCTCTAACAACGCAGTCCAGTGTATAAATCGACATCATGGAGACTTGTTTTCGAATTGATCTGCTGCAAAAGAGTATTATCTTCCAGTGTTTGGTTTCACTTTTAAACCTTCTCCAAAAACGTGTGATCCAAGGGTGGTCCGTCTATTAGATGGAAATTTAGGCTCTAACAAGAAAGAGACAAGAAGTTAAAACAACAGGAGTCCTTCACAAATAAAAGAGGGTATGTTTGCCTATAGCGAAGAGAACAAAGATGATTGTATATCATTTACTTTAAATCATTAAACTTAATCACAGATAAATGAAACAACTACAGAAGGTGTTAATATCTAATCTCCAGTCACGTTTGGTCGTCGGTTCGTCCTTTCAAGGGATTAGAATTAGGGGTCTACCATGCATGCATGATGTCGTCACTTATGTGCGTGGCTTGAGGATTATCTGTAGCTGATGAGAAAAAAACGAACAGTTAATTAAAAATACAGTGCCATTGATTAATCAAGAGAACAATGAGGAGTTCAGTCATACATCAGGAGAGAAAGAGAATGAACGTCGCGTTAAACCTGGATTCTCAATCAAGATGAATATATGGCTTACGTACATACAATAGGCTTGCAATTGTATTGGAAGATACGATATTTACAACCTCCTGCTTAATTTGTAAAACCAAAGGGAAAACTGCGTATTTGTTGCATTCTTTTCAACCTTCATTTATTTTCAGAGCTGCAAACTAAACTATTGGTTTAAATAGTATTTATTCACTGTTGAGATGAAATGGGGAGCGCATTAAGACAACTTATTATTGCGTCTCCCCGTACAAAAAATATATATTACATCAGGCAAGTTACAAATAAGACAAATAAAAGAAATGATAGAGGGAAGGCAAGGCTGAACAAGTGTGACCAAATCCACGATCAAGTATAAGATTTACGTTTTCACTGGGAGAACCTCGGGGTGTCACCGTGCTGCGAGAAAATGAAAGAACCAGACGAGTAAAACCTGTCTGGACACTGAAGCTACATCAGATGAGCAGATAGGACATATAGGTTAGATTGAACTCAGAAACGTTTAGTTTTGGTAATATAATCGCCCAAAATATTTTGAATACGAACATTAGTAACCTCATCTTTGGCAAGATCGCCGAACAATAGTGTTTTTGGACTTGGAATACTCGGGAAATCGTAAATAGTTGCAAGATTATTTAGCAGCAAGATACGTTGAGTGTGGAAGATGGGACAATGTAGAAAATAATGATCCACATTCTCGTTGAGATGTCCACAATTACATTGAGAAGTGTCTGATAGGAAATTGTCAAATAAGTGTCTCTTGAGATTGCTGCAGCCGTTTCGGAGACGACACAATAAAACATTCTCTTTTCGAGGGCACACGTAGTACCAGGACGGTGGCTTAGGTTTTGAGGACATAATTAATAACTTGCGTTTAAAAGCAGGAAGAGACGGTAAATTCTGAACAGTTGGTGGAAGGGCATTCGAATCGCGAACCGTGGCTGGAAAAAAAGATCCCCTGAATAACTCCGTTCGACACATGAAAGGTGTAAAATAGTTTGCGTTACGCACATTGTACGGATTGCGATTATAGGCTGTGGGAGGAAGGTGATCATACAAGGAACTGGGTGCCAGTCCATTCACAATACGATAAAACATTGTAAGTCTATGGACTTGACGTCTTCTAGACAGTGTTTCGAAGCCAGCTTCTATATACAAAGATTCTGTACTAGCACTGGAAGTAATGCCAGTTATGGTTCTTAATGCATCCTTTTGAATGTTTTCTAATCTGTATATTAAATTTTGACTGAGGTTGTCCCAAACAACATCACCATATTGTAGACTAGGCCGTATAAAACTCTTATACATTATTTCGAGACATTTCCTATTCAGAATATATTTCAGTCCTTTGAATACGGATAACTTTTTCTGTGCTGCATTAATGACATTTTCAACATGAGTGTTCCAATTACCCTTGTTGTTGAACGTCACTCCTAGGTGCTTATGAATCAGTGACGGTTGAAGTGGCGAATTATCAAAAGAGATGGGAAAATCAGATGGAGAATGCCGCAGTGATACTAGAAGAGAGGCGGTTTTTGCCGTGTTGAAATCAACAAGCCATGTGAGATGATGTCCATGTCGTGGTAAATGGGCGTTATCTGAGATTGCAAGTTGTCAGAAATGACATAGAGACATGTATCATCAGCAAACAACCGAATACTATTTAAAATATTACCAGGTAAGTCATTTATGAATAACAGGAATAAGAGGGGGCCAAGAACAGAGCCTTGAGGCACACCTGCTTGGAGGCGAAGTATCGTAGATTCCTTACCTTGTATTACGACACGCTGACAACGGTTTAGTAAATAACTTTCGAACCATTTTAGTAAGCTACCCGAGACTCCAAACTGCTGCAATTTCAGAAGC